>JAIUCT010000016.1:5176258-5208311 GCA_021307375.1 Tetraneura akinire | reverse complement strand
ATAATAATAATAATAATAATAATAATAATAATAATAATAATAATAATGTGCGCAGAATGCGAGAAGATCATTAAATAAAATAAATAAATATTTTAAACGCGAACGATGCGCGCCGCGGGACAGATGCGGTACGATGACGAAGATATATTATAAATGGATCGTATTGTAAAAAAACAAAAATTACAGAGAAAAGAGAAATGGATATATTTTCGACGTTGACAACCGGTGGCGTAATTATTCACGCGTCATAATGACGTTATTGCTGCAGCGGGCCTTCGATCCGCGGACATTGAATGGAAAATAATTTCACTCCGCTTGATACACCCTATATAATATATAATAATAATTATAATAATTATAATAATAATAATAATAATAATAATAATAATAATAATAATAACAAAATAATTTGTCCAACTTCTCGTTCTTTTTAATATTTATTCATACTCAGGGATGGGATAACAAATAGACTGCAGTTGTAAATTGTTCGAATTCAAAATAATCAGAATCAAATATCCAATGAAAATTCAACGATATTAAGACTATACGTAAAAGTAAATAATGTCTATACGTCTTTATCTGAATTATTTATAACCGCCGTCATAAAAAGGGATTTATTGGAATACCTATAGCTGCAGTCGTAGGCACATGGTAGAGTTTCAAGTTTAAATAAATATAGTTATTAATAATTTATTAAATTAATAACTTATTATTAGTTTAGTATTATTTTTATTTATAGAGAAGAAGTAATAGACACTCACCTACAAGACAATATTATTTCAAGATTTTGTAAATAAAACTATATAACCATAAGCGTGCGCAGACATTACTGGCAGGGTAGTCATAAATGATACATACAGTATTATACACATTGACATTTAACATGAACAAAAATTTTTAGATAGGGTAACTTTATTTAAATAATTACCATTTACCATTGTATAAAATTATTTTAGAAGTATTAATATAATTATGTAATACCTATACCTAAATTAGTTATTTTATAATAAACAAATTGATGACGCAATAACTATAAGGCGCGTTGCGCGGTTAAAATACACGATTATTTTGAAATACACCTACCGAAAAGCGCCGCCGCCGCTGAGTAAATTTATCTAGTGATTGTACCACGATTTAAATATCGATTATATGTCCGTGGTTGATAGAAAATACCACAGTTATTAAATTAAATTTAAACTATTCTTTGTATAATCAATGGTGATGGCATGTACTGTTGTGATATCAGGTTTTAGGTTTTGTAAACTAAAATCAACCAGTATGGTTCGCGATAGGATTCAGTGCTTGGACAGCGGTTACTTATGATAAAATAAATTAATAAAATAAACATTATGATACATTTATTTTATCATAGCAGTTACTAACGACGATATGTATTTTTTAATTTTTCCAATATTCTTATTTTTTACATTTTACCGTTTACGAACATGTTAAAATGGTCAAATATAATATTATGTTGTGACGGGGGGAGTTGTTCGCAGAGTAGTCAAATGCCTACCCTGACTACCCCGTGCGCACGCTTATGTATATAACTATGTAATATGCATTACAAATTACAATAATATTAGTACACTACAGACTACACACATGTTATGACATCTATGTTATAGGAATATAGGGCGTTAACACACAACTTGCACACCCAAAGAAAATGCCACTGATAGGTACTTCAGTATACTTGTATAAGCGATATTGTAACTATTTAAGTTAAATAATAATTACTATATTTTAATGCACAACACACTATATAATATTGACGTTTTCAGTTAGGTATTTATAAGAATCGCCGACGTTTTTAATGAGGACTCCGGTCCAATTTAAATAATATTAAAATATAATATTTTAATAGCACAGGAGGAAATTTAATTTTAAACTATGATATACGAATATTATATAATATTTGTGCTAATTATTCAATTTTTTTATTTCAATAATACGTGCCTATTGGCTACATCAGTACATCCTATATATAATATAGCTTATGCATTTTTATCTAGATATTTTTCTCATTTATTTTAACTGTCAGTAGATAGGTATAATAATAATAAAAAAAAGGTATAGGTACCTATATAATATTTTGTTTCCTATACATCAAAGTAGGTATATAGGTATAGGTAGGTATTATATTATTTATATTATAGGACCAAATAACATGATAATTAAAACGAAAACCATATAAAGGAATTCAGGAACATTGTAAAATAAATAAATTATAACAACATGATTATTTTATTAGAATAATTAAAATATTCAAAAATACCTATTAAATTATTATTATTAGAATTACCTATTAGGTTTAACAACTCACTTCCCCCCTTACCGACGCCCATGCACAAAGCACAACTCTATAATCAACTACTTTTCATAAAATCGTGTACATTTAATATTTATTTTTCATTTGTATGGTATAACTTTTAAATTAAATGTTATAGGCATTTATGATTTTGAATATTATTTATTATTTTTTATTATATTTTATATTATTATTTTTTAACAACGATCCATACAATCGTGTATTTACTGTACTCTGTACATTAATTATGTATACTACAACTACTCGTAGTTAATAAATATATGGACAATTTTTAATGTTTATCAGACAATAACGCATTTTTCTATGTAGGTACCTACCTAATTTATAATATTTTTTATAATACCTATATAAATAAATATATTTACTTTAATACAATATATGAGTTATTGTATTGGTACATACTATTCACAAATTATTTGTATTTTATACTAGGAATTACCTAATCAAAAACGTTTTCAAATCTGAAATGATTTCAGTGAAATCGAAACCAGAAAATAATCAAAAACATTTTCAAATCCAAAACTGAAACCAGGAAATAATAAAAAAAACAGTTTAAATCTGAAAACCGAAAAATGATATTTTAAAATCCATTTTGACTTCCTGCATATTACATTTAACGTATATCGGTACATTTTGCAAATTTTTTTTGTCCCCTCTTGAAATAGGTACAAATTTGCTCCTGGTAATATTGTTTTAATAATATTATAAGTTATTAGTTTATTATTAATTTTTAATTAATATTTTCATAGTGTAATTTATTACATTATTATATAAATAGCGATAGGCAGTAGCTAGGTACTGTATAATAAATATTGTGTCATAAACTTATATCAGTTTCAGTTATAGAATATTAGAGTCATTTTATTTTTATTTTAAATTTAATTTTGGGAATCAAAGTTAAGTAATGTACTTAGTAGTTTAGTACCTACTTACCTACGGAAATATAAATAAAACAATTATTGTAAACGTTTACCAAATGAATATCGGAAAGAGGCAAGACGTGACATTTTATTATTGAAGAACTAACTACCTATAAGATTTAAACAATTTGTACAATAAATTTCACCGTTTTTATAAAACAGCATAATATGACATAAATGATAATATTATATTATAATATTGTGTTTATTTTATGGACAATCATGATTAATTAAAATAATTCACTGTTGTATTTTCGCACAATATGTTAGTTATGTATAGGTATATTATACTATAATTAATAAAGTACCTAAGACCTAGCACAATAAATAGGTACCTACCTACCTATTACAATAAAGACAATTTAAAATGTTAAACTTTCTTTATGTAGGTACCTATAATACTTATAATACTATATGACGTATCGAAAATATTAATTTTACTATCAGAAAGTAATTACCTACCTATGTTTTTTGTTTACGATTATTATTGCACGAGTCACAGTAGCCACAAAGTATAGGTGCCAAACTGCCAACTGTCAAAAATTATCGCCACTTAGAGATGATATATATTTTAATACGAAAATAGTATATTATTACATTTTAAATAGATACCTTTTCGGTTTGTTGATATTTTAAAACGAATGATTCTTTTGGTTCTATCTAAAAAATTATAAAATAATTAATTAATATTATTAATTAATAAATGACAAACTTATAAACGTTTGTCCAGTGAAAAAAATAATTTACTTGAAGCGAAACAATGTACTTACGAGTATATGTATTTTTAAAGCATAACATACGATTAAAATACATTAGGCCTGTGAGCAGGATTTCTTTATGGGGGAGGGGGGGTTCTCAAATATTTCCTTATAAGCATTTGTTTTTATTTTTGTAATATACTAATAATTAAACATAAATTAAATATTTATTATTATATTTTATTTAATATAATATAGTTTAAGATATATGTGATCATAATTTTTAAATTAAATTAATTATTATATAAATCAGTTATACACGCCGTTTAGAAAAAATTCACTATTATTTTTGGACACGTCTCGAATAATGTATTTTGTTTATTACATTTGTTTTGGCCATATTTGCGAAAATGTTTAAACAAGTCTATATTTTTACTCTTTAATTTAATTATATCACCATTACATTTACATTAAAATAATTTTAACTACAAATGAAAACTTAAATTTGGATTACATTTTTATGACTCGTAAAGTCATAACCCTTATGTATACCAGGAATTGATAATTGACACTGTACCAAGTGTACTAGTAAAGAATACATGTATATTGTATTCAGAATACATATTGAACAAATGAATAAAAAGTGATTAAAATAATAATAAATAATATAAAAAATAATATATAAATTAATATATTCAAAATATTTATTTGAAAAAAAATAATGTGTTCAAATACATTTTCAAATTATAATTTAATTTTTTACTACAAAAATGTATAAATATAAGTACATACAAATTTACTACAAACCTTGATCATATTATTACAATATATTTTATTTCTCATGCTATTTATTGAAAAAAATTCAAAATACTACTTGAATATAATATTAAAGTACTCTGATACTTTTATTCAAATATTTTAGAAGTCTGGTACCATTGTATCAAGTTAGATAATTCAAATAAGTATAAGAAGTAATATACATTTGTCATATTAATAAAAACCATAAAAGTAAAATTATTAGATAAAAATTATTTTTATGTATAATTGTATACGTTTATTTAACGTTGTTAACATCTTTTTCTTAATTATTATAATTTTTATATAATACTACATTAACTATATTATTATAGAATAACAGTTCTATAGGAGGAATATTATATAAATATATATAATATATTATATTAATTGTAATGTAACAAACAGAATTTGATAATTAAGAATGTAGATGTTTTACCTTAGACAGTAACTATACACAAACAGTTTTAATTAGGTTTTTATTGTAGTAATAATATATTGTATATTATACATTAATTTTGTATAATTTAAAAATATAATACAATATCAAACTTAAAAGTACATAAATGAAAAAAAAAATACATGGATAAAATAATAAAACATTAAATATCAGTAGGTACATAAATTATGAAAAAAATTGTCATTAGAATGTATACATAAGCCCAGTTCTCATAGTTAAATATTTGTTTTAAACATTGGCCATAATTTTTTTTTAAAAAGTATTATTTAGATGAATTGAATTTACAAGATACTAATGATTAATTTAAATTAATAATTGATAAAACTTTTTTTTTTAATTAAATTGAATATATCGATTTATATTAAGATAACTTGGTTTATATAAAGAATTAAACATTGTTACTAAAAAGAAAAAATATATATATATATAATGATCATTTTATCATTATACTTTAAATTAAATATTATTAATTTTATGAAGATGAAATTATTTTGGGTGCCATTAAATAAAAAATAATATATAATTATTGTAATTAAAAATTAAATGTGACAGTGAGAACCGGATATATAATATAAATTATACATAATTGCCAAAATTAAACCATATTGATTAATAATGTTCATAAAATCACAGCAATGAAAAGTAGTATTGTAAAAATAATAATATAATATTATTTTTCAAATATTAATAATAAGTAAAAGTTGTTCGAATTTGATAAAAAATAAGAGATCATATTACAAGGATACATATTTTAATAACAAAATATTTTAAATACTCGTATAATTAAATTGATCAGAAAATACAATGTGAAAATGAACACAAATGTGATGTTCATAAAGAGACATTTTAATTATTGGACAGATAGAATATAGTATCAAGAAATATATATTAATATAATTAATACTGTAATTGAAAATTTATTAATGACTCATGTTTAAATTGTAGTAAAATTTGAGGAAGTTAGTATCAAATGGAGTTAAAAATAATTTAAGTTCAAAAAAACTAATGAGTGTTATTCAATGTTAGAAATCTAATAATAATAAATTAATAAATAACTCACAAAATATTTATATTCTATAGATAGAAAATTATTTAATCAGAAAAAATATATTGTGTTAGGTTAGGTCTCAAAAATATTATTATATGCATACTGTTAAAATATAATGAAATTATATGATTTTATTGGATGAATATGATTACAAAATTTTATATTTTACAGGTTCAAGAAGGTAGTGGTACTAAGCTATTACTAAGTTATTAAATTGTTTAATAAATGAGAGGATAAATAGTTTAATACCAATTATAAATTTGTAATGTAAAATATGTCTTAAAGGATTATTAATGAATTATTATTAACATAATGTATATATAATTATTAAAAATTCTTCGTTTTTGAATTTTGAATATTACATTACTTTATGTTTAATAGACTATTAGAAATATTATTAAACATTGTAAATTAAATTGTATAATAATATTACTTATTATTTTACTTAGTAACTCTTATTTAATACATCGGTATATTTTTATATAATCCTTTGAAGTTTTAATTAAAAATGAATAATAATTTTGTTGACAATATTAAAATTTATATTTTTATAATAGCAAGGTTGGAAATATTTTTTGTAGGTTACTTATTTTATAGACATTAATTATTTTAAATTTAATTTTTGTAATATTTCTAATAAAATGTTATCATCATTTTTTATTACTATAATATCAAATTTGATTAAATATTAAATATGATATATCAAATATATCAAATTTTAATCAATCAATATTTTATTAATAAAATCAGAACAAACAAAATTAGTATAAATAATAAGCCACATCCCTTATATCATTAATGAATTTAGTACAAATATATATATATATAATTGAAAAAAAAGTATAATGACTTGTTGCATATACGAGTATACATAATAATTAAATATCTTTTCATAGTTATTTTTCAAACTTTTTACCCAAATATATTATAATATCCACCTTTTTAGAAATATGCAACTAAAATTATGTAATTTACAAACAAATATAAATTATTCTTAAATAATTTTACTAAATTAAAATAAAAATTAAGATTAATTTGATATGCATTAGCATGAATATAAGAACCTTGATTATGACTAATGCTAATTAGAGATTTTAAATTTTAATTTAATAAAACATTGTACATAAATAAAAAATAATATAAAAATAGTAGATTGTCTAAAGTAAAATAGGAAACTGAAAATAAAATATAAAATGTATAAGCTGTCAAAATATTGTGGTAGAAAGTTAAAATAACAAATAATTTGGATAAAAAATGTATAACATATGTTTAAAAAAAACTTAAACAAATTAACAATAATTAATTAATAATAATAATATAATAAGTAGTTCAATGATTTGGTAATGGTAAATATTAAAAGTATTCTGGTTTTATGCTATCTATAACCAAATATTTTTCTTATTCATTTCATTCATATTAAATACATTTTAAGAAATTTTAGAATTTTTTGTAATATTTATCCTTTATGAAAATATAGAAAATTGATAAATAGACAAGTTTATTTTAAACAATAATTGAAAAATTACTAAAAAAAATGAAAAAAATGAAAAATTTGTATAATATATAATAAAATTAAAAATTGGAATTTAAATAAAAATATACCTATTTAATATATTAAATTGAGTATAGTGTATAAAATTATAATAAATACTTGAGATATTTAAATAAAATTTTATTATTTAAGATTTATCTTTTATTTTTATTCTTTTAAGTGATTGGAACAGCCTCCAACTTTAACTTTTATTACAAACAAAATCCAATATCTCTGTTTAAATCAACCAGCCTAATATTTTCTCTCATTTGCAACTAATTATCTTTTGTCTTATTTTTCAAATTCATGACAGTTCTTACTTATATTTCTTATATAAAAAATATTTACAATTTTTATATATTTTCCATTTTTTATAACAAAAAAAAAAAAATACAAAGAAAAAGAGAAAATTTGTATAATTGTTTTTATAGGATTATAATTAAAAATATAATTTTAAAAAAATTAGGTAAAAATAATTTACCTATAGATAACATAAAACAAGAGACATTTTAAGTAGTACATTGTAGATCTAGTAAAAAAAAAAAAAAAAAGAGAGCAAATATTAATTAATAATTAATAAATAATAATTTTCTTACAAAGTGATCACAGTTAAGTTAAAATTGATTTAACTTTATTGCACTAAAATTATTTATAATTAAGTAATTAAACAATATGTTTTTGACCATTATATATTAATATATTTAAAATTTGTATATTTTATATGTTACTTATCTGGCCAAATAAAATTTGTTCGAAGGTTTTATCTATAATGAGCACATAACTGTTATATATTTAAATCAGTAATAATCAGTTATCTATTTTGTTCTTGTAATTCGTTAGTACTTAATGTTACGTCTGGATAACTAGCAAAACTTGCGGTTTCAATTTTTGGAGAGACCTAAGAATAATAAATAATTTATGTATTATATTTCATAGGAATTTGAATTTTTGTAATTTATGTATAATTTATACCTTGAATGTAGGATAAAGACCATTTATTTTTGTTCTTAAATTTGTTCCTTTTGAATAACCATCCCAGTGGTTACCAGCAACTGCAATCTCATCACCAACCTGTAAATCCATTTCATGTGGACCATCAGCTTTATGAGGTAATACAGCTACATGGAGTCTGCGTTTTTGACCACCATAATAATAAATGTCATCTAAAGATTTATACAAAGTTGATGCATCAGGATGGAGACTATTCATGATCTCATAAGCCACTCGACAAACCTATAAATAGGAAAAATATATTTATAAAATAAATTATTGTACAATACCTAACTCTTGTCAATTACCTGTGATGAAAAAGTACAAACTAAGTAGTCACTCAATGATAAAAAATGTATATCTGTGATGATACCGCTAAGTGATTGATCAGAATAACGTTTACTAATTGAAGCAGTTTTAGATATATCTTCATCGCCAACTATTTCATACTCGGGATATCTAGGAAATCAAAAAATTAAATATGTAGGAAACTAATAATAAATAAATTTAATATACTTTCGTTTGGCTTCAAAAAATAATTTTGGTTCATCTGTAGCTAAATAAACGCGTTTTTTGTCAACTTTATCATTTAGTAGTTCTCTATGTTTATAATATTCTTCAACATGAATCATATATTCATCTAATTTATGGAACGCAGCTTCTGTGCCAACTTTATCTGTTCTTCTAATATGTACTCTAAACAAATTAAATAAATAAAGAATATTTATACATACACAGTGATCCATATAGTTTACTACACTCATTTTCTTGGTCAATTTTTATTTTTATTATGAGATATATTATTATTATAAAGTATTATCAGATTTAGGTATTTAGATGACTCAAGGGTTTATGATAAATTATTTATATTGAATATAGAAACTGATAAATATAAAAATTTCAATTGGTACATATATACGGATTTATCTGATGAGCTTTGCTCAAAATCGTTTTCACGAATGGAATGATTTATCATTGCATTCAAATGATAATCAAAATTCCACACTATCCTCTTTACGCCTGTATTCCTTCCCTTGCTTTTTTTATATTTATAGTTAAAGGAAAATTAACTCTCATTTTAATATATGCATTGAAATTTAAACTTACATTTTGCACAAGGGTGAAATTAATATTTAGATAAAAATGTATTATTAAATTAGAATATTTTTTCATTAACCTGTGCTAATAAATTATAATAAAATATTTTATATGATAAATTAGTTCCTAATTTAATAAGACAAATTCACATTAGATATAAATAATTCATAATAGATAAAAATAAACAATTAACATTATATATACATATTATATAATATGTGTATATATAAATAGTATAATTGTTATTATTGTTTAACATTAAATTGGAGAAAAAAATTACATTAATAAAAAATTCAATGAAGTATTTAATGATAATAATAAAATAAATAAATTATGTAAATGTAAATGATAATACAAAAAAAAAAAGAAAAAAAAAATGTAATGTTTTTAAATTTTGCAGGTTAATTTTTTACATGTTAATTATAAATAGGTTTTATAAAAATATTAACATATTTCTATTCTTTATGTTTTTTGCATTCATTTATTAATTATATAATATATATATAATATGTGCCATGTTTTTATTATTTTCTATCCCAATGGTACCTAAAATTTTTTTTTAAATTACTAGTTACCTATAATGTTTTCAATGTTTTCAATTTATTTAATTATAATTTATATTATTCTAAGACTATTAATGACAAAATGAAAACGAATTACAGTTATAATTACCTACAATAAATAATAATTTTACACTGCATAATTATTTTCAATTTTCAATTTACATAACATACTACCTGCTATAAATTTGTATAACATTTAAAATTTAATTACTACTATAGATTATATCATAAATTATAAATTTATAATATATAAACTATGGTCTATGATCATTGGATAATATGAAACAATATTTATATATTATAATTTTATAATGATTATTTGTCATTAATGATAAGTAATAAGTGGTAATTACAGTTTAAGATTATATTAAATCACGATGGTAATATAACATTGATAATTTTTAATAATAATATTCAAGTCCTAAAGTACACAAGTTCGGAGTTAAATTGAAATGGCTCAATAATGTACTAAACATCTATAGCAATAATTATAATTTTATAAGTTATAACCTAGGTACGTTATTGAAATATAATATAATATGTAGAAATACGACTCTACAGATAAAATAATTGTAATTTTAAATATGAAATATATTCTACTTTATCTTACGAGTTCACAAGTATACCTATTAATAAGAAAAATTTTAAATTGTAAACCGTAGTTACTATGAAATAAAAATATTTTACAAAAGCTATTCCTAAGTTTAATAATATAAATTAATTTTCAAATACAAACATTAATGAATTGATAAGAATGAAAAATTTCATCACAGATATTAATTTTACATTATTGTCCATGTGACAGAATAAGAATATAGGACATATAAGTTATTGACATTTAAGTATAAAACCTAAAAATTTGTATTTTATGTAAAAATATAGTGTATTATACACCAAATATTTTGTATCTAAAAAAAAAATTGATTGCAGGAAGTTATATGGACCACCCTGTACAACTATTAAAACATTTAGAAATTAAAATAAGTAATTACCCAACAATTGGTTTTTGAAATTTAACTTTTTTTGCATATTCATCCAATTTATTACTAGTTGCAGGTTGCAGTCGTAACATATATTTAAGAAATTGTCCTATCCACCAAACAACAGGATCTCCGTGCAAGATATTTAATCGAGGGGCTATGTCTTCAGGTAGTGCTAGAGGAAGGAAAGGAGGTCTTGGATTAATTGAGTCAATTATAGGTAGAGTAATAACTTGAGTGTTTCGATGACCTAATAGTTAAAAAAAAAAAAAAAAAATAATAATAATAATAATAATAATATAATATTAATGCTTTATTTTAAAATATTTAAGTATTAATTACCTGGCCATCGATTGGTTGTTTCTCCATTTGGCAATAAACATGTATCACTCAGTGGTAAAAACACATCTTGCCATCCTCCTTTAGAATATCTCCAACCTTTTGATCTTAAAATTAATGTTCTTTCTGTTGCGTATGCAACAATAAAACAATAAACAACATGATGCAGCTGACAGCCATATCCACATCCCTATTAAAATATAAATTATTATGGTTATAATTTAAGATGTATAAATATAATTAAACCTAACAAACCTTATTTAAGTCACATACTAATTTCCTTGCTTTGGCACAATCAGAGGGATTTTGTAGATATTTTAATCTTTTTTGTATTAAATTACTCAGATTTTCGGATTCTTGTTGTCTCCATGTCGAGTGATCATCAACATCAGCTAAATTAGTGATATCTTTTAATAATGATCGATAATGTTCACCAAGAACTTGTTTAATTTTTGTAATATGTTTAACTCCAACACTATCAACTTCTTTATCCAATGATTGTAATTGAGAATTGACATAATACCAAAGTTCCTTAGTGTTTGAAAATATACGACGACGTAAACGTTCATATTCTTCAGATGGACTATTTAGTCCCCCTCCTTTGGAATTTTGTATATAAGTCAACAAAACTTTTTTATTGTCTATTCTTGGACTATTGGTTAAATAAATATAAATAATTACTTATTGTTATTATTCAGAATGGGTTATAATTATTAGAATTAAAATGTTGAAGTGAAGAGGCTATATTTTTTTTTTATAAATTCATTTTTGGTTTTATAATTATTTTGTTTTTATTTTTAATAATTTTACTGTTAAATATTGTTGATAATTTATGTAATAAAACAACAAATTAATTGTACTTAAATCTATTAATTTTTAATAATATGAATTATTAAATATTATTTGTTTATGCTGTACATGTATAAGATTATTTAAAAAAATATATGAATTATGTTTATAAAATAATTTAATAAATTATTAGTTATGAATAATCATTTAATAAATTAACTTTTATTTTACTTCAATATTTTTACTCTAATATTTATTAGTAATAGTAGTAAAAGTTCTTTTGTATTTATTTGAATTGCCCCTCGTAGGGCAAAGTAGGGTAGTACCCCAGGGCCCCCAAAGTTTAGGATGCCTTAAAGGCCTTTATTTAATTTTATAATTATAATTGAATAATATTAAAATAGCTACTATAAATAGTAATAAACTAATAAAGTAATAAAGGAAATAATTAAATTAAATTATCATGCACATAAACATAATATTTTATAAATTTTTATTTATGGAAAAATCAAATACTGGTGATATGGGTATCATAAGTACGAGTAAAATGATTCCAGTGTTGAACATGTGTAATTATTATGAGTACCTACGTATCTATTAGTTTTCACACTGTGATCCCGAATAAACGCAGTGGATAAATTTTTGTACATTCTTATTCCAACCTCAGTATTATTAGATATTTTTTAAGTTCATTGTTATTTTCCCAAACATTTTATACCCACTATTAATTAAAAATAATTAGACTATTGTTTATAATTTTTTCTGTGTATTAATAATAAGCACAGCATCACGGCTATTGATGCAGTCACGTGGACCGTTGATATTTCAAATTATTATACTCGTATATATATTTTACTATTATAGTATCAGTGTGACGATGTAATAGTTACATACGTATACATACAGATATATTAGTTGTGTGTAGACGTATACGTTAAAAATTAAACAGAATTAAGTAATTTCGTTAAAAAATAATAAGAAGTAAAATACATGGATAAAAAAAAAAAATGAAGCAAGTGGTGCTTTCAAACGAAAACAGCTACAACCAAGAGAAGAAATGAAATAAAAGTTACCTAAAATGGAAAAATGTATAACTAAATTTTTTTATTTGTTAACTGACTTTAAATTTGAAATAAATAAAATAAATTTTTATTTTTATTTAAAAGATACTAAATCAACATTTTTCTAATTATTATTACTTGTCATTTAAATCCAATACTAGTGCATTTAACTCAGCATTGCTTTTATGTAATTTATCAAGTTCTCGGAGAGCTCTGGCTAGTCTTTGAGATGAATCCCCATCAGCAGTATCCTGCTGTCGTACAAGTTTCACAGTTACCAAAAGAAATGCTATCCATGAAAATGCTAAAAATGCCAAAATGCGCAGCCAGCCTTGCTGTCTCATTTTTAATAATTATTGAATCTGTAAAGCACAAAATGTAATATTAAAGTGTTGAATATAGCTATAATATAGAATTATATTTTAATGGATAAGATAATTAAAATTAGATTAGGTACCTATACCTACAATATTTAAATTTTTTAAATATTTTGATGTGACAATTTAATGTTATAGGTAATATATTTAATTATTGTAAAAAAAAAAAAAAATTAAATTAAAAATAAATATATATTGAGGGAGAGTGAATTAAAAACAAGTACCTACTCGCATGAAATTAATGTTACAATTATTGCAAATATTTTATTGATTGGTAGGTGATTGAAAATTAGTCTTATTTCATGTATGAATCTTTTGATTTACATACGTATGACATTAAAAATGCATTAAACTTCAAATTTGGTAGTTATGACAATAATTTATTCGAATATTAATTATGTGTTACTGAACTGAATTATAATTGAACGTGACCATATTTGATATAAACGTATAATAGACTTGTAAGTAAAAAATAAAAAACATTTAGGTAGAATATAATTTGATGGAAATGTTTGAACAATATTATCTAAAATATTTATATAATGATATTGATACGCGTTAATTTTCTTTGAAGACCTAGGCGCACGGTAAATTGAGACAATTTTAATCGTCGAGTGATCATTGTAATGTAAAAGACTGGTAGACATTGAATTGTCCGCGCGAATGCTCGATACGAAACGACGGTAACACGACTAGTCGTCGGTCCACTTTGAGGAGTGAAAAAGTAAATTACATTAAACATTGATTTTACCTGGACAGTGGTCAGCATGTTGCCCAGAATAAGAGAGACGAGGTCACTCGATAATCGTGTTCGGATAGATTCGTGTTCGCATCATGTCGGTGGTACCCTCGAACGAAACAGACGGACGTCGTCGTCAGAAATTGCTTTTCCAATCGGCGGACGACGACGTTCGTCCGTGACAATCTTCCAGTACGATATCGCGTAATGGTAGAACGTAGAGAATCTCGAGCTTGGACGTCACAAAAAACTACTATACGCCGTACAACGTACGGACGTTACTATTTTACTAAAGAATTAAAGACTAAACCAAACTCAATTTACTATAGTTCAGTTATTTATTTACCGTGTTATCTCGAACGTGTTATCTGGCACGATATCAAGTCATGTTATCACGTCGTTCAAGAACACGACTGTCTACAACCGTGATTCTCGACGACTATCGCCAAAGCGTATCCACCACGACGTAGATGAAATCCACGATACGATACGAGTCATCGATGGGGGTTTGTATTATATCGTAATGGGTCGGCACGAGGAACGACTATATAATGAAGTTAATTTTTTGTATTTGACCGTTTTCGCGTAAATAATTGTAAATTAGGAAAAAATGAAAAAAATAAAACATTATGGGAACGATTGGTTTTGCATAATATTTTATTGGTTTCCCTAAGGTCTATATTATTATGGTCCACCTTTATTCGTTTTTCGTTTAAGAACACAATCGAAATAAACAATAATTGGGGCAATATTTTTATAAACTTAGGACTTAGGTATATTATAATATTATTATAATTGTTTAATAATTTATATCAAAGGAGGTATATCTATTGGCTATTACAGTATTACCTACCGTTTCACGCGCGTCATTAATTTATTATTTGTAACTGCGTGACGCGTATTGTGATAAATTTAACGTTTCTGTCGCGCGAAATGTATTATATATTTGTTTGAATAGTTGACAAACTAGTAGATGAATTTCGATATTAATCTACTAACAGCGAAATAATAACGCCGATGCCGGAAGTCGATGCTGCGGAGTGCAGGATCAGTTAAGTTGCGTCCGTTTCGGTCTCGTCCTTGTCAATTACCGCGATCGTATCTACACGATGTACTACGACCACGGTTGGTCGACGGTTATAAATTTATAATATTGTATTATAACAGTCGTTGTCCCGGGGAAGCGACGTAGAACGTAAGCAGGTAACATTATTATTATATTATATTAATATCAATGAATAATAATAATAATAATAAATTAATAAACCATTGTGGCACAAATGGACTTGCCGGAAGTGTATCATAATATTTGTCGGACGAAAATGTTTTGTCACCGTGTTTCGCGAATCACTGTTGTCGAAAACTCAGATGCGTGCGTACTTTTAGGTATATGATGTAATAATTTAACGTTTTAAATATTATTATAATGGTTATTTTTATTATAACATTATTTGGTTGTCCTCGAGACGAACGCAATGCGGCGATGGCAGTACCTATATATTATTATTATTATATTTTGTATTTTTCGTCTGAATACGGACGCATTTTAAACACATTCATATTCATAATATTACGATAAAATATTTAAATATTATATTTGGACGTTTTTGTCGTTGTTAATATGGTGAAGATGCGTCATATCTGGGCAAACATTGTTTTTCGAACGTTTGTGATGATTGTTCGACCAACGTTCGACGGATGTTTATCGAAATGTTATCCCTTATCCATATCGATAATGACGATATGTTTGCCAAAACAGTTGCGATCCAGGAAGTCGTGTGCTGCATTCGTCATTTTTGAAAATATTAAAAAAAAATTAAAAAACGGAAAGTCGAAAATGATGGGAAAGGCAAATTTTTAAACGCCGAAAGGATTATAGTGGTGAACTTTGATTTTTAATTTTTATAAAGACGATATTATATGTAATAATTTTACACGAATTTCAAGTACAGATTTTGAACATTTAATTAGTTCAAAATACTAAAAAGTACAAAATTTCCGTGACAGTATTTCTATGGCAGTGTGATTATTAATTACATTAAGATTTTTATCTACTGGTTTTCATACTTCTAGGTACCTACATCAGCATACAAATACATACAATTTTAAAAATTGTTCGTTTATATTGTTCGCTAACTAAGGGAACATATTTGTTTGAACCAGGGCTTAAATCAGGAAAAAAATTTGCGTTTAACGTTATATAAAATTTAAACGTTATTTAATTTTTACGTTAAAACGTTAATAGAATTTAAACGTTATTTAATTTTTACGTTAAAACGTTATATAGAATTTAAACGTTATTCAAAGTTAATGATTAACGTTATTGATATTTCGTTATTTATTTTTTTGGTTCACTGTTTAATGTATAATTGATATATTAATTTTTAGTTTTATTTCAATTAAATATTACATTCACATATTATTTATTAGTGTAAAATATAAATAACGTGTGTCTCTAAATTCTCGGCATGACATCCACTACGTATAGGATGTGGACAATTAATTATTTGGCACGTGCTTTCGTTTTTGTCTAAATTGTACACAAAGTACATCCGTTGTACAGGATTAGTACTTGTTCTACCCATACCTATCCAGTCAATTATCACTTTTTTAAATTGTAAATTTGTAAAATAAGTATTAATATATAAAAATTGAAATCAGGAATCACACGTTTACGCGTTACACCATACACTACAATCTACAGATGTACAAATAACGATTACACTCGTCACTTATATTACTGCAGTACAACACACGGAACTCGCAAAGTCACAAACACGTTTGAGCGTTAAAGTGCTGACATAATAAAATCATGTACAACAACGAAGTAAATATACTTATTGAAAATGATAATACAACATTAATTATAAATACTAGTAAATTACAACAATACAAATATAAATTATTTATACACTATACTGAAAACAACACATTATTATTATATTGTGTTGTTGTCTCCATTTTGGTCATTATTATATTATTACAAGATAACCCACCATCAACGATTGAATTTTTGGAAATAAAATCTAAACATAGCTTTGAAAGACTGAAAATAAAAATTATAATGTATAAAAATTCTAAGTAATTAATTTTAAATATAGTGTCTAACTTGGGAAATGGAAAATAATTTTATTTATATATAATTTTTTTTATATCAAAATATATTTTTCCATCATAAACATAAAACGCAATAATATTATTACGTTAATGATAATTGATTATTGTTTATTGATACCTTTTTTATGTTTATTGATATGTTTTGTTTTTCGATATGTTTTTAATTTTGTTTTTTGTTTTTCGTTTATCGATTACGTTTAATCATGTTTTTTCGTTTTAAACGTTATAATTATAACGTTTTAAATAACGTTTTTAAGCCCTGGTTTGAACTATCGATAAACAAGTTTGTTTGTAAACACGTCTACATACTACATCAAACAAATGTTCAACATTTGCTGGATATTTTAGATGGTCCGCTAACGTTTGACAAATGTTTTCGCCGGTCGTTTTACGAATGTTTGTTAGGTGTGAACGCTTAATATAGCACAAGCACATTGCGGGCGTCATGGATAAAAAAAGAAAGAAAAACGTATATGGTTAAAAAAACATACTTAAAATTTATCCCCATGCAGTTCCGGACATAACTTATACAGAGGTAATAATATACCTAACGTGTTATTTGAATATTTGAATATATTTATATAAAAATGTTATGAGAAACGTCATGCATCACGTATTCACGTATCATACTATTATCAAACCATCAATATACCTATAAAATACACGTATTATAAAGTTTTAATTTTTGTTTCGACTTCATTCCAGCTTTAGTTTATTTATACCTAGGTACTCAATTATTATTTAATTTTATTATCAAATGTTGGACGTAATAAAAAATTTAAATTCCAGTAATAATTAATATGTAATAATGTAGGGGTGGGCGATTGTTTAATTTCATAACTGATAATCGATTATTTGTTAAGTAGCGATTATGGTCAATTAATCTATTAAATAATGGTAATGTCAATCGAGAATAATCGTGTAATCTATATAATTGAAAATAATTGTAATTGTTTAATCTAAAATAATTGTTATCGCAAATACGTTATTATTTTATATTTATAGGTAACCTAGTACTCTACCCTACCCGCTACCCTATACTTACCCTATTTACTATTTAAAATAAAAAATATTACAATATGTATAATTGTATAATATACATATTATAAAAATATTATAGTTTATAAACTTAAAGTTGTACAGGTGACTTTACTAAACTAATACCTATTATCTACTAATAGGTAGGTACTACTACTTAAAATAGCCACTATAATAATATAGGTACTGATAAAGTGATATTATGCCTACTATAGAATTTTTTTAAAAATTATAGTTTAGCAAGTCGATTATCAATATGGGATATGGGTATTTGAAATACATTTTCAAAAAAATAATGTTTAAATAAAATCAGTAATCCGATTATTGGTAATTAATTGATGACTAACAATAATTACTCTATTAAAAGACAATATTCAATTAATTGTTCATTATAAAAATGTAAATAATTAATCAATATTAATGATGGATTATGCGATTATTTTCTGACGATTAATCCTATGAGCAACCAACACTATATTAATGTAATACTCGTTCTGTGGCGAATGCACGTGTATTAAATTTTATTTTCAAATATGACGTATATTATATTTATGTAACATAATAAATTTTTATTAATATTATCATAATATGCTTTCAAAAGACTGATGTGAGTATAGCAGTTAAATTTTTTTTCAATTATTTTCACTAGATTATTAAAGTAGAAAATAGATATTATTATAATATAATAGATATTGAATCTAACGAATCTAATAGAATCATCAATAATTAAAAAAAAAAAAACTAAGAGAGAACGGCGTTATGGATATGCAATTTAGCTACATATGTAGCCCATGACATTTTTCCCGATTAATTTCAGGCTCTTGCTAACCCCTCTGTTTTTTCATTAAAACAACGTAAATCTCTGACAAAAATTTTAGCACTTTGAGTACTCCAAATTAAATTTTGAAAAAAATATTGAAATGTTTAATAAGTCTATTGTGCATTGGTCGGAGCACTTTCTCATTTTAATAATTATTTTGTTAAAAAAATGAGTTCAAAATATTAGAAAATCATAAATTTGTAAAATCGAATATGTAATATTGTTAATACCTAAATAATATATTTTCATTTATGAACTATAATGGGACCTCATGAAAAAGTTTTTACTAAATATTTTGTTAAGTTATATGTCGGGGCATTAATAACTGTTAAAACTGTTACCATAAAGGTCGATGCACACACGTCAGTTACGAGACGTCTCAGTTCCGTGAAATTGGGTCAGTCTCAGTCATGGAAAATATCGTTTTGATAAACTTATATGGCGTAATCTACACACATCAGTTTTCTATCCGAGTCCGATCCGTCAGTATCCGTTCAGTCACAGATCCGAGAAATTTTGATTTCTCGCCAACGATATTTTTCGTTTTTGACGGACGTCATTTGTAGGCAAAATGGGCGTTTGGTATACAACAGACTCAACATGACTGACTTGATATCGGAACTGCCCGGTCTCGTTGACTGATATGTGTGTAATGCACATGACTGATCAGTCAAAATCGTCGGTAACTTGACTGTCTCTGATCGGATATGTCACTGTCTCGTAACTGACGTGTGTGCATCAACCTTAATTAATAATTAAACCGCCAGGACTCTCATCGTGTGATGACGTCATGCGCGGAGAACGCACACTATATAAAGGAAAATGTACACGCCAATAACGATCATGCTGGGTTGTATAAACATAAACGATCGATAAGTAGTTATCGGCTCGATAACATAGAAATCGGATCCATAAAAATATTGTCTGTTGCATAAACAACTTTTATCTTTTATCGATCCGATAAATATGTTGTTATCGGTTCGATAAATTGAAGGGCCGATTTTGGTTCGATAAATAATAAAAAGAACTCTATAACTTTATTGAACTGATAAAAATGTGTTATCATAAATTTAAAATTACTAATGTGGATGTGATATATAGTGAAGGTTTTATATTAACATGAAAACTCGACTGTTGGGACATCAAAATAAATTTTTGTTCAACGTTCAACGTTTTATGCAACAGTACAGTACTTTATGGAACCGATAAAGATGTTTATATACTAGTTTAACGATTCGATAATATAACTTGTTAATATAATACTACTATATAATATACTACTTGTTAATATATATATACTTGTTTATAAGTTGATATTTTTAGTTCAAACGAAAATTATAATCTTACTGAACTTCGGTCAGAATCGTTTTTTCAAATGTAATGGTTGATCATTGCATTCAAATTCTAATTAAAACTAAACGCTATGATTCGCACACTTGTATCCTATGCGGCAGGAGTATCAGTTCTTTTTTTTTTTTTTTTTTGTTGTATAGGTCTGAATTCATTCACACTCATAAGACAAATGATGCTATAAAAGTATAAAATTAGTCTGTAACCTAAAATGAAAATTTACGATAACCAAATTTAATGTAATTCGTTTTAATAATTCTAAATTAAGCATTTTTAATGAGAAAAATACACAAATATGTTATTAATATTTATTATACTTTCTTTGTATCGTACTGTATTTGCGGTATTATTTTACTTGATTTTGATAAGTACAATGTAATTTATTACTTTACATTTATGCATATTTTATAAATATTATTAATTTAAAATTTAAAATACTCGTATATCTTTTATATTTTTACACTACAAATGTTTTATTAAAATATTTATCGGCTCTACTGGCCATAATGACACAATAGGATAACATAATTTTGCTATTAAAAATAAAATAAAAATAATGTAAATTTAATATTTATCGAGCTTTTAGATAGAGCTGTAATATCGGTATAATAATTCGAGTTACACAAGAAGAAATGGTGTTTTTCAGTTTTTTGTTAAAATATAATATGTTTTGTTTAATTTATTTTATTTTTCTATAAATTTTCAAAATTATGAATTTAGATAATAATATTATATATATATATATATATTATAGGCTTAGGTTTATCATGAAAATAAGTATTATAACATGCTATGTATAATAATATTATGTTTTTGGAATGTATACATTTAAAGTTATAAGAATAACATAATGAAATTATTTGTAAAATAATATGATATAAATAATAAATATATTATAATTTATAATAATTATAGACTTTATTAGACTATAATAATGGGTTATGCATTATTCGTTCGTAGGAATCATACGTTGTTTATAGCTTTATAGGATTATTTAAAATTAAACTTATCTTGTTGTCTTTCCGGAAACAGTTAACATTGTGCATGAACTGCAATAATTGACATAGTGCACTTATATTATATTATTATATACAGCACTTACTTATTTACACTGTAAACGTGGTGTACATTTTTAAATATCAAAAAACATGTTTTTCGCCAACTGTATTTCTCTTTACCACTTTACCTAATAGTTGTAGATTTAAAAAAAATGTGTAATTAAAAAGAGGAGAACTTTATCTATTATTACTCGTCGGTATTTTTTAATTACTTTAATACAATGTTCATAATTTATGATACAATTTTTGACTTTTGTTTTTGTTTTTAACGGCTAATTTTTATTGTAAAAAATTAAGTTATAGAAAAAAACCGACAAGAGATAATAGATAAAGTTCCCCACTTTTTAATGGCATGCGACTAATAGCTTAAGAAACATACAGTTTGACGAAGAGCTTGTTTTAGTAACAATTCTTGGGCGCACAGCGTCCTCTTAAATACGAATTTTTAAAGCATTTTACAAGGAAACGAAAATTGTAATTAGAATATTTCTTCTTATTATTATTTTATGATATTTATTAATAAAAAATGGATATTATAATATGTATTTATAGCAAAACGTCGCATTATTTTAATAGAAATTAATAAGTAAAAAATAAATAAATATATCGCAATAGTCAATAAATTTAAATGTACAGGACGAAGAATATTGTGAAACTGTCACAGTGAAATAGAAATAACAAGTTTCGTGTAATGAATTTCAAAAATTATAAATAGTTACCTACAAAAAACGTACGGGCGTACGGGTTCCCCATAGAAATATATGGACCGTTTAACAAAATCATAGTTTCGTGCTTCATGCTACAAGGTTCGTGTTCATATATTTCTTTGGAGTGCACCATGCCTTATATTTATATTAAATTGTTACGTGTATATAGTGGAAACATTAATTAATGAACTATATAATAGTTTAATAATAGGTAATAAAAGGCTGAAACATTTTGCCAATGATTTGAAAAATATTGATATATATATATATAATATAGGTATATATATATTATATTTCAATAAATATCTAAACATAAAATTGGAAGTCCAACTTAACTAACATTAAATTATACTTATATGTATAATATTTGTCAAATAAATAAAAATAATATCAATAAATATCATACGAATTGTAAATCAATAATTAATTTTTTAGATAGGATTATTTATATAATAATGATATTAAATGAATAATAATATGAATATCAAGTGTAAATACCAAATATTACAAATAGGTATATCGTAATTAATTTGCATATAAATTTGATAAAAATTATTATTCTAACAGAATGAACAACTTTTACTACAATGCAGATATATAAAGTAACATTTAATTTTATAGTTAGGTATATATTATTAATTTATTATAAATTATACAAATATAGTATACTTATATGAAATATATTGTATAATTAAATTATATATAAAATAATTTTTATAATATATTATATTATATGCTTTTTATTATTTTCTTCCCCTAATACATAATCTAATACTTCATCATAATATTATTAGTTACTTCTTTATTTTATTCATACCTATGTTTCTTCTTCATCTTTCATGGCGGCCAAAATAGAATTACTTGCATTATATGGAATGAATACGAACGTTTCAGGGACTTCGTTGTATACACCCTCAGTAATTAATTTGCTTAATCCGCCATTTTTTATTACCCATTTACACCAATCTATTATATCCTTTGTGCCTGAAAATCAATATTGTAAATAAATTAAAACAGTAATTTTATTTGATTCAAAAACTGTACGGAGTAACGTATTATAAGTGATACGATAATAAAAAAAAAAAACAAGATAAAACGTTGGAATGATCATGGAAGGATAATGTTTCATTATGTATATAATTAAAATTTTAATGCAATGTCGACAATTCCAATTCATTGCACAAGAAAAAACAATTCTGAGCGAAGTATAGTTAGGTATACTAATAATAATTTCGTTATTATTATTTAACATTACTATTTAATTTAATAAAATTGTCAAGTATCAATATGATTTATTATTCTTTATCTTAAAATAAGTAAAATCTAATTTGTTTAATTACATACTTTACTAATATTAGTAGTTTTCTTACTTATTAAATATATTCTATATATATTTAATAAAGTGCCCACAATATTATTTAATTTTATAGGTATCTACTGAAAACATATCCTAATTGAGATAATTGGATCACATTAACTACCCATAAAGAACTTTTCTTTTAAAAAAAAATTAATTGTTACCTGGATTATATAATTTATCGATTCGCTCAAAATTTAAAATGTTATTTATTGAT
Source organism: Tetraneura akinire (assembly GCA_021307375.1). Classification (NCBI taxonomy): domain Eukaryota; kingdom Metazoa; phylum Arthropoda; class Insecta; order Hemiptera; family Aphididae; genus Tetraneura; species Tetraneura akinire. The sequence continues at coordinate 5,183,927 of JAIUCT010000016.1, read as the reverse complement.
AGAACTTATGTATATTATATCATATTATAATTTTAAATAGAATAAATTTGATAGGTAATATATAGTAATGACTAATTAAATAATGTACCTTCCAACAAAGGGCTTTTCTGAATTGCACCTTCTATATCCAAAAAGAATAATTGTCCATGTGTCGCTAATATGAATAAATAAAATATATTTTTTAGACTTGTATAATATTATATAAATATAATGTTTATCATATATGCCTAAGTTTATTCTTTAAAAAAATATATATATAATTCATTCGGATTTAATTATTATTTATTACTAGTGTGAATGTGTGATTTTTAATGATTAAAATATATAGCCAAATAATATACCTAAATAATTAATAGGTAAATTTATACACAGATATAATTTAACACAACTAGATATTTCTATTTATTCTTTGGCATTACCTATTTCCAGTGATGGGAAAGAACGAGTTCATATGGACGCGTTCATGTGAACTCGTTCATTTTGAGTGAACTGGATACGAACGCGTTCTTTTTTAAAAAATGAACTTGAACGTGAACTAAGTTCTTATTTGTTCTAAACGAGAGTGTTTTTAGTTAGTTCATAAACAAGTTCATTGATTGTCATATTTTAGACTTATGAAACCTAAAAATTTCGTATAATTTTATTTTTATCAAAGAAACGAAAAATTTCAGAAATTAGATTTGTTATTTAGGCATTTACAAATTGTATTTTGTATTGTGTATTAATTAATGTATATTGAACATTTTAATAAAACATAAATAAGGAATATGCTATGAAGAATGAAAATAATATTTTGACATTTTGTTAACTATTTGATAGGTAGATATTTATAGTAACGACTGAATTATTATTGTTGCATAAAGCGTACCACGTAGAGGTTTGATTTTAAATGGTTAATATTTTAATAATTATTAATTATTAGTTATAATTTATAATTTTAACAATTATAACTTATACTAGACAAAATAAAAACATATAGGTAGGTATTTATTTTTTAAAAAGTACTGGTTAGGGGGCACCTTACCATTAAAACCGCCATTGATACATATTAAAATTAATTTTATTATTCATACCTATACGGCTATATATATTATATTTCATATTTGCCATTTAGTTGTCACTTGCAAAATAATTAAATTATATTATACTATTATAGTACTAATGTATTGTGATTTATAAATATTTTTGTTAAAATCGATGATCGTGAACTTGAACTAGTTCATTTTAAAAACCATGAACTTGAACTAGTTCATTTTGAAAACCAAGAACTTGAACTTGAATTAGTTCATATTTAATGCATTGAACATGAACTTGAACTAGTTCATTTTTAAAAAGAACTTTCCCATCACTGCCTATTTCATAACTAATTTAACTATATGAAAATAATAAAACTGATGATTTGTATAAGTCGTCCATTGTAAATATTAAAAGAAAAGAGATAGTGGTGTGGAAGGGATACAGGTGTAAAGAGGATAGTGTGGAATTTTGATTATCATTTGAATGCAATGACAAATCATTCCATTCGTGAAAACGATTTTGAGCGAAGTTCATCAGATAAATACGTATAATATATGTACCGATTGAAATTTTTATATTTATCAGTTTCTATGTTCAATATAAATAATTTATCATAAACCCTTAAATGAGTCATCTAAATATCTAAATCTGAAAGTACTTCGCTCAGAATCGTTTTTCAAATGTAATGATTTATCATTGTATTCAAATGATAATCAAAATTCGAACTCTCCTCTTTACACTTGTATCCCTTCCATACCAGTATCCCTTTTCTTGCTTTTTATTCTTTAAACAGCTATAAAAAAAAAAAAAAAACCATAAATGTAATAATTCACAATTAATTGGAACTGAGTTAAATAAAATGTATTTAAGTTGCAATAAAATTTTCAAAATTTTTTGTCAATTTTATTTAACATTATTGTAAATTTTGAAATATAATAAGAAGAATCCATATGAATACTTTAAATATTGATTTTACTAAAATTTCAACTTTAAACACCTATAAAAAAATTTAGACTTGAGATTTTTCTAATATTTTGAAAATACGTAGATATATATATATATATATATATATATATATATATATATATTTATAATATATATATATCAGTATGATTCAATACATTTTCCAAATTTTCTTGGTTTTTTATTAATTTTTATTTTAAAAGTATTGAGAAATAATAAGAAGCATACTTGAACCTATGGATTTTAAGATTTTCATTTAAACTGAAAATATCAACTTTAAACAGCTATAAAAAAAAAATTGAGACTTGGGATTTTTCTAATATTCGGATGTTATGTTAAGTAATATGTGAGTATACTTTAATAAAATTTTCAGATATAATCCAAAACTGCCAATTTTACCAATATTATATACATAAAAACCAGAATATTACAAAATATTCAGTCCTATCTATTGTAGAAAAATTAACGTAACGGTTCCAAAATTTTATCACATATATATAGTATCTATGTGAACATCCAATAAAATTCAAATTCTCTATCTTCAAAACTGCCCGAGTAATGGTGAAATATTGAATTCGAATACGTCGAAACTTCAGTTGTCGTGAAAAATGCCGTTTTTCGTAATTGTTTGGTAGTTTTTCCTATCGCATAGGGTCAATTTTGAGATATTTGAAAATAACTTAATTAAATAATTATACCATTCTTTCCAACTGGAAACATATGTTTTTCGTGAAAATCGGAGCATTATTTCGGGTAGAAATAGTTTCTTCAGATATAAAAAATATAATTGAAATAATTGTAAAACTAATACATTTTTCGCTTCACTTAAAATCTAAAAGTATATTTTGCTCTGCTTTATAGTATATAAAGGTGATAAATAATATATGGATACTGAACCCTAGATATTTCTATAACAGCATAATATGAACTATGAACATTAAATTGTATTAAGAAATTAAATAGACCAGAAAGTTTTTATATTTAAAATTATTCCTCAAAGTGTGGCCAGCAGAAAATATTTTATATACAGTTGTATAAATGTGTTGGAAAGGAAGATAATATTAAATATTATTCGTTAGTGTTAAGGATCAAGAAACAGAATCATCCATTATATTATTATATTGGAGAAATGCTCATTAAAGTGAAAATAAAAGTAGGAAATTCAAAACTTAAATATCATGTTTTAAGTACTTAATAATAACAAAATATTTTTATGTTTATACAGATATTATATTAATTTATAACATTTAAAAACTACATAATATTGTTAATTATATTTATACTCGTATAATGAATACAAAAATAATGAAATTAAAATTAAGTATGTAAGATTTTGTTTTTATAAAATTGTTATAGATAATTTTTATAGTTAAGTGACAAAAATTAGATCATCCTTACTTTTAAAATCCTTATAAGCTAGAATATTAAAAATTATTGAAATATATTAAAATGAATTATATATATTTTTAAATAATAAAATATATATAAAGGATATATTGTCAAGATAGTATTGTATGAATGTACGATTACTAAGATTTGAATGTAAGAAACATCATCGCTTTCCAAATAAAGATTCAAGGTGTAAATAATAATATAATATTACTAATAATAATAGGTATGCTATTAATATTTAGATTTATTTAGTGAATACCTATAATTAAAAATTTAATTTATAACCAACGTAAAAATTTTAATATTTATGATGTTCCTTATAGTGCTTTTAAGCAAAACAAAAAGCTTACTTATAATATTAGCATACTGCATACATAAGACATAGCATTGTAATATATGGATCTTTGTTTTATCATTAATTTAAAATTTAAAACCATAATAAACATAATATAAAACTATTATATTACATTATATTCTTAAACTATCAATATATTATTGATAATATTTATCGATATTTAGTCGTATTTACTTACTATAATGATATACTATAATTTTGAATGTCTGCATTTTATTATAACCCACTAATAAAAAAAAGAAAAAAGTATAATAATCATTTTTATTTTATAATTTCAATTAGTTACTAATATTAAATTATAATCTAAGAACTAAGATAAAAGCATATAGAGACAATTTTAATTAACTACTCCTATTCGTATTTGATTTATATAATCATACCGTTATAGGCACGTTAGCATTTTTTCCCCCAATATTTTAGATTCTTAGCAAGCGAAGATGTATTGGTTTAACAAAGATGCGAGTCTTTTTTGTTTTAGATTCTGAGCGAAGCGAAGAATGTATTGGTTTTACAATGATGTGTGATTTTTTTTTTTTTATTCTGTAGACACTTTTACTACATGAAATAATGCCCCGATTTTCACGATTAGCATATGTTTCCGGTTGGAAAGTGGATGTAGTTGGTACTTTTTTAGGTCATTTTTCGAATTTCTCAAAATTGATCTTAAGCTGTAGAAAAAAACGACGAAAAATGGCATTTTTCACGAAAAATGAAATTTTGTCGAATTCAATTTCTATATTTTACGATAACTCAAGCAATTTTTAAGATAGAGACCTGAAATTTTATTTGGGTGTTCATATAGCTACTATGATATGTGGTAAAATTTAATAAAAAATGTCAATATTTTCAAAAATACCTACATTATAATCTCACTGAACTTCGCTCAGAATCGTTTTTTCGAATGCAATGGTTCATCATTGCATTCAAATTCTAATGAAAATTAAACGCTATGATTCGCACACCTGTATCCTGTGCGGCAGGAGTATTAGCTCATCTTTTTTATTTTTGTATTTTGCACAATTTCCTAAATTTTTATTAGATATTATTTACTTACAAAATAAATTCCCTTTATTTAGATCACCTAAAAATTAAATTAAGAAAAAAAGAAATTAATAGTTATATTATTAATAATAAATTATAAATGTTTTATAGGGATATATGTACTTACGAAGACACGCTTTATTTTAAAAAAAAAGATAATAATCATTGTTATAAAATTTAATACAACAGCTAAAAATATGGTGTACTCGTATACCAGGAATCGGCAATAGGTGGCCCGCGGTCCAAATTCGGACCGCCGGTGAAAAATAGATGGACCGCTAAAAATTAGAGGTGGGTCGAACTGTTCGAAGTTCGAAAAATCGAACCGAACTTTAAGTGTTCGGTTCGAGTTCGAAAATCGAACTTAAGTTACCAAAAACCGAACTCGAACAAAGTTCGAAATTTTATAATTAGTTCTAACTTTAAAATAGTTTGAACTCCAAAAAATTTCGAATTCTTCAAATATTTTCAAACAATTTGGTGTCCAGAGTTCATTTTTAATTTTTATTTTGTCAACTATCTATTTTATCAGCAAAAAATGCAATCGTATTTCTTATCAAACAGAAATGTTCGAGTTCGAGTTCGAAATCAAACTGAAGTGTTCGAGTTCGAGTTCGGTTCGTGATCATATTATTGAGTTCGACCCACCTCTACTAAAAATATCTTAATTCTGGTTTTTTCATTACATTGTATATTTGTAAAAATCTAGAAAAATTTAATAAACAATCTGCAAGTAATTTTTTTTTTATCTAGTTTTAGGGTGTATTTAATGATATTAATAAGGGGATTGGTGGTGGTCCGTTTTTTAGGAGTTGTGTATAGGCATTTTATACGGGCGTATGTATGAGCTGTGTAAGTGTGTGGGTAGTAAATGAATATTGGTGTGCGTGTCTCACCCGTACCTCTACATACATATTAATAGTTCTCACACGCGCATGCACAAGTCAACGTTTTTGATAAACATTTTTATGGGTCTGATACGTTTGCCAGACACTCAAATGCCCGACAGTACATTTGCCCGACAATATCAAACTATATAATTATAAATAAATTTGTGTCAAAAATTATTAAAAATCAATAAATTATTATATTATACCATGTTATTTACAAATTAACTACATTCAAAATTATATAACTAATAATAACACATTTCTCTGATAAAATAATATAGAAAATCAAATTAAACTTTATAATACTGTTTCGACCGCGATTTATGTGTACTCGTATAATAAATGAAAATATTCTAGCTCGTAAATCTGCTTACGGACAAATCTACTGGATGATGATGATATAGTAATAATAATAATAATAATAATGGTGATGATGATGATGATATTAATAATTATAATAATAATAAAAATAATAAAATTAATAATAATAATAACATAGATTTTACGTACAGTAAAAATATGTAAAATATATTGTCGGGTAAAAGTATTGTAGGGCAAAGTCGGGCAAATGTACTGTCGGGCAATTAAATGTCGGGCAAATGTACCGATCCCCATTTTTATTTCGCATCTTTAAAGAGCAAAAAGCCTGACAAATTTGCACATACTAAGAATACTTCGATTTAAATTCTGAAAACATATTATAATTGTTTATATTCTCTACCACAAAACGTTGGAAATATTTTTCTCATTTTAAGTAAAGTTTTAACTAGGTAGAGATTTAAAAATTTGATAATTTTAAAGATTTTCATTGTTAATTTTTTATAAGTTTATAGGAAAATTTCATTTTCAACATTTATAAAAAAATTTATAAAAAAATACTATATATGAATTTAAAACTTTTTTCAGAATTAAATTCTGAATACTCTAAATATTAAAAATTTTGTCAAGCCAAAAAACCAAAAAGTTTAAATCGAAGAAAACACAGGCCATCACCAATCTCCTTAATATTTATGTCAAAATTTTTTTGTCAGATCTTGATGAAGAATTTGGTATGTGATTCAGATTCAAAGACTTTATAGAGATTGGAAAACTGTCACAATTAAAAAAAAAATCTTATGTTGTTTATTCGGGAGAATGGACTGACGTAGCTTCAAACGTTCGAAGTTGTTTAGTCTTAAAAAATCTTCACTTCAAATGGAATTATTGACTTAAAAGAAGATATTTCATTGAAGATTTATAAAACTGAATCTATCGTAGATTTTTGGGCTAACATGTTTTGGATAAATTTTTGAACTGTAAAAAACTGGCCATAAAATTAGCCGCCATGTTTGGTTCCACATGTATATGTGAAACTTCATTCTCCAAAATAACCTATTTGAAGAACAAATACCATTCAAGATTAACTGATATTCATTTTGAAAACACTGCTCATTAGTTGTTCAAAAAGAGTAAGTACCTCAAAAAACTGATTCAGGACAAAAGATGTAATTTTTTACATTAAAGTACAAAATTTTATATTATTATTAAAATGTATGTTATAATATTATATTTAGAAATTAAATTATTGAATTAAGTTTCCATAAAAATAAAGTTATGTTTAAAAATTAAATAACAATTTCTAATTAATAAAAAAATAAAATTAGTTTTTCTGGACTTTTTGAAATTTTTTTTATCATTCAGACCTAATAAGAAACTATACGCCGATCCCTAGTGTATATATGATATTTATACGTATATATATATATTATGTTTGTTTTATAATATTATATTTTTAAAGTAATTGATTAAAAATAGGCAATATCAGCAATCAGCTATTATATAATTCTAAGTTTTACGACAAATTTATAATTGATAATGAAAACTTGCATCTTACTAAAAAATAACATTGATTTTAAATTGTTATTAAATGTTTAGTTTCAAATAATATATATTATGAAGAAAATTTAAGTTGTAATGTTAAAAAAGAGCTGATACTCCTGCCGCACAGGATACAGGTGTGCGGATCATAGCG
>JAIUCT010000016.1:5136245-5171258 GCA_021307375.1 Tetraneura akinire | reverse complement strand
AAAATGACGAAAAAACGGCATTTTTCACGAAAAATGAAATTTTGACGAATTTAATTTTTATATTTCTCGATAACTCGGGCAATTTTTAAGATAGAGACTTGAAAATTTTTTTGGGTGTTCACATCGCTACTATATATATATATATATATATATATATATAGTAAAATTTTGGAACCGTTTTTTAAATTTTTTACAAAGTATAGGACTTCGAATATTTCGTAAATTTCTCGTTTTTACGTATATAAAGTTTGATAAAATTGGCAATTTTTGGTATTAGGGTCTGAAAATTTTACTGAAGTATACTTACATATTACTTAACATCATACTAAAATATTAGGAAAATCCCTAATATCAATTTTTTTTATAGCTGTTTTAAGTTGATATTTTTAGTTCAAACGAAAATTATAATCTGACTGAACTTCACTCAGAATCGTTTTTTCGAATGCAATGGTTTATCATTGCATTCAAATTCTAAGTAAAATTAAACGCTATGATTCGCACACCTGTATCCTGTGCGGCAGGAGTATCAGCTCTTTTTTACATTTATCAGTCTCTACGTTCAATATAAATAATTTTACTAAAATTTCAAATTTAAACACCTATAAAAAAAGGTATTACACCTAAATATACCTATCTAAATAAAATAATGTTATTCTATAGTAAAAATATCTATGTTTAATATAATAGGTATACTTTATTTTTAAATATAACATTTATAACTAATTTTTATTTCAAAATACTCTAAAATATATTTGTTGACAAAATTACTCTATTCTGTATGGTGTGAGTGGACTTATTTACAAATAAACATAGCTATTACGCAGAAACGATTAGATATTTCTTTAGTGGCCATGTCCAGCATTTTGCTTAATATTTGTCGCTGAGACGGGTGGTTTTTACATAATTTGCGGCTATCGGAATTTATAAACTTCTTAAAAACTATAAAATTTAATAAATAAACCGACGCTTAATAATTTAAAATTTAAAATAAACTGACCATAACACTTAAAAATTCATAAATATGCTAATAATAACAAGTATATTGCAAAAATTTGTCAAATATGCGTTTTGCCTAAAAAACGACAAAATATGCAATTAAATTTTTTTAATATATATCAAAACAAACTTATATCTAACTTAAATTATTTTACAGTTATTATTTAAGAATATGCAAATGCAACAAGTCCCGACCCTAATCATAATGATTCATAATAAAATGACTCGATGTCTTTTTTGCTACAATAACTTTGTAATTATCATTTGTTAAAAAAAAATTTAAAACCGCCTGGGGGGGCATGGCCACAGTGGCACTCCCTTGGAGCCGTGCCTGGGTCTGGACAACGCACAAATAGTTAAAATAAGGAACATTCCCGTATAATACGAGACGTCTGGCAACCCTAGCCCTATAATCAACTATCTATAAAATTACTATAATAATATTATCAACAAAAATTCGAAAAACCCACACGTTATCGCAGAAACATCGATCGTCACCGAACAAGGTCGGTATAATTGATATTTAAATTATTATAATTTTTAATTGAAAATTCTTGTATCGTAAAATATTAATTAGTATTAAAATGTAATATAGAAAATAAAATTAATTATTTTACTATTTTCTATTTTTTCTAATTAAGTTAATAATTAATATAAAATATGTAGGTAGTAAAATGATAGTATATATTAAATGTATATTATAATATGTATAGTTACAGGGTGTCCCAGATATAATTACTTATTGATATATATCTCCGCGAAAAATTATGATTTTTGAATAGTGTTTTTTTTTTTTTAACTATTATTTAGGTAATGGACTACAATATGTTAATATTAGCTATATTACTTTTTTAAATTTAATCATTTCCTAAAAAAATAAAAATAATATAGAGACCGGTCATGTACACATGTAGCGCAGACAGCGGACACTTTGTGAACTTTTCCCGGGAGTGATAATTTTATTTTTTAAGTTAAGACAGTGTAATTAAAAAATAATCTGTTTATAGAATAAAAATAAAGAATGGTAAACTAATTTTAATGGGTTGACCTACTAATTTAATAAAGATTTTGATTTTGAAGGATTTTTTTATTTCTTGAAGAAATTATATTTTTGATATGAGTCATAATTGCAATAATTAATTGCTTACTTTATCTTCATTGCATGCAAAATTTATTTTAACTTAATTTTTAATTCTTAGTATTTTTATAAAAATTATCCATGTTGAATTCTTCAAATTACTATTAAAGTATCACTCATCATAACATTGATAATATGAATGTGAGATCCACGACGATATGTGATTAAATAATTATAAATAATGAAATAATATTTCTTTAATAAATAAAATAATTTTCTAAAAATCGCCATGTTTATTAAATTATGAGGTCAACCTAGTAAAAATATCTTACACTTGTATTCTATAAACTGGCTATTTTAAAATTTCATTGAACTTAAAAATAAAAAGTTATTTTTTTAATTTTTTACGAGATATTAAAATTTAAAAAAGTAATATACGAGTAGGTAATATAATAAAATAAGCATCTTAAAATATTTAAAAAAGACTCTTCAAAAATCTTAATTTTTCGCGTAGATATTAAGAGTAAATAGATTTGGGACACTGTATATCTAAGTAAAAGTACAATATTTATAAATTAAACTAAAGGAATAATTATAGTTTTAACTAACCACAGAAGTTACAGAATTCTCCAATTGACTTCAAATATTCTAAATAAAAAATCATTTATTATACAATCCTAATAATAAGTTTCTTTTTACTGTGACAAAAATTTAATAAAATATTTCGATTACTTCCGTTTGTCATAACTCATAGTGAAAATGAAATTGTTTATTTAACCAGATGTCTTATATTATTAGTTTACTTTATTATATCTTTGTTTTTAAGTAATGAAAATAAATTATATATTACCAGTATAATTCTTTGTCTTTTTTACAGAGAATGATTGTAATTTATTAAATAAAAAAATTGAAAGATTCTGGGCGAAATTCAATTTTTTTTTAATTTTAAAATTTTAAAATTCAAATAGCTATATATTATATAATATATAAATGGTAATTGAAATATTCACAATAGTTTGAAACTAAGTATAGCAAAATAAGGTAAACCTAAAAGACTAAAATTAGTTTTGAAAATATGTTGAGAAATAATATAAAATATAGATTTTCAATTACATTAAAAATTTCAATTTTAAACATAAAAAAAAAAAAAAAAAAAAATTAAAATTGAAATTCATAATTTGCGCAATATTTTAGAATTAAATAATTAATATGTTGCTTGTTTCAACACAATTTTCAAACCTTAAAGTCAAAAATTTCTAATTTTATTAAACATTATTTAAAAACTATTTAGAAATAAATAATTAATAAGAATCTATGTGTTTTAATTTCACTAAAATTTTTAAATTTACACTGCTATTAAAAATTATCATTTCTGATTTTTAAAATTTTGGAACTGATTTAGACAATATGTAGTTAGCTCCTATACAATTTTCAGACGGTAAAACTGAAAATTGTTAATTTTATCAAATAGTATAGAGATAAAAATGAGAATATTAGGGAATTTGAAGAATTTGAAGAATTATGGAAGTCTAGAAATGTGCTGTTTTTAACTCGAATTTATGGATATACTAATTGATAAAATAATTATAATAATTGATAAAGTGATATATTATCTACTTGGTAATCTGTTGACGGTAAAAATAAATACTCTATAAGAATATACCTATGTCAGGGGAAATTATTACCATTTTTCCAAAAATGAAAAATTGATATTCTAGAACTATACATTTTATTATATAATATTCGGTATCCAGATAATTCATCAAAAGTGACATATTCATTAAAAATGGCAATTTATCAAAAATTAATTACTCAAAAACACTAGTGGTCAAATAGACAATTTATAAAAAAAAATTGAGAGCATGAAGTTAAATTATTTAATTTATAATTTATATCTATGTTCGTTTTTTACTTGTGTAATATATTGCTTTTGGCATAGGATTACTTAATAATTGGTACGTTATCAGTTTATCACTTTTATAAATTTATTAGAGTTGCTTGAGTGCCGGCGAACAGCTTTTTCTTTGGAGACTTTAATGCTAGTGTTCGTCATTACTCAATTGGTATTTCATTGCTTTTATAAATTTATTAAATAAAATTATTTATTATTGCTGTTACTCCATTATTACACATGTTGTTAATAAACAGTCACTATGCCTTTGAAACCTGATACCCCACTTAAAGCTATATCAAAGGCTTCTAGTAAAAAAGTTCTGGCATCTGTATCGAATAAAGACTTGATGGGTGCATTGAAAGTTTTTAAAAATGAAATGTTGTCCGCTAATAATGCACTTTCTGAACTTCAATTCAAGCCAAGCAGTTTCGTGATCTGGTGGTGGATTTTACTCGCATTTCTAGCCAAATACTTGAGTTGAAAACCGAAAATGAGTAATTATGCAAAGATACTGATGGGTTAAAAGGGAAAATTACTAGTCTTGAATGTAACAGTTCTAGTGAATTATCGAAATTGGTGGTGGTTGAAGTTCTTCATGAAACTTTTGAGAGAAAAATGTCAATCTAATCTGGTATTTTATGGAGTTCCTGAACTGTCATCCTCTATCGTATCTGAACGTGTTGCACATGATAAACAGACCGTCAAAAATATACTTGCCTCCCTTGGTGACGCTGTTCCTCAAAACCTAAAACTTATTCGCATTGGTAAATCTCGTACTGATGCATATCGCCCTGTTAAAGCTATTTTCGATAGTAAGCAATCTACCATTTACTTGCTGTCTGCCTACAACACTGCAAAGTGCTCAGGGTATTCTTTTCAAGATGGTTTTTGGTTGGTTAGTAATAAGACCGCTTTGCAACGCAAGTTGTTGCGTGAGTGCCACTTGGAGCTTGACTGGAGAATGAATGAAGGTTCGTCTGGTCTACGAATTGTTTTTGAAAACGGGTTACCTAAAGTTGGAGCAATCTCTTCAGAAAACGGAGGAACACGTCAGCAGCACAGTCGTTCTTAGCACCGTCGACCACCCAATGCTCTCTATCTGGTTTCTACCAAAACTGTCGTGTACTCAGATCAAAACTACTTAATTTTAATTATAATGTAACTTCTTTAAATTGTTTATTTATTGTATTCACCGAAACTTGGCTAACAAATGATTTTTACAATCATGAGCTTGGTCATTATAACTACAATATTTTTAGATATGATAGGTGTAGCTATACTAGTAATTGTGTTCGTGGTGGTAGAGTCCTCATTGGCATTTGTAAAGGTATTCCCTCTTACCCTATACTAATTGATCAACTAGGTGTTGAACACGTCTTTGTTCGTTTCTCTATTGTTACTTTGAACTATATTATTGGTGTGGTCTACATACCTCCACTATCTTCTCTTAATGTTTATGAACCACACACAAGTATCGTTGAATCTTTGGTAGTAAGATATTCTGGTCATATTTATGTCATTTGTGGGGATTATAATCTCTCTGCGATATCTTGGGACAATATGATGATAATGGTCTGTTTTATTCTTATTCCACAACACTTCGCGCGCCTTGTATCCCTGAATCTTTCGCTACAAACGGGTATTTCCAATTAAATGGTATGCTTAATTTCTCTAATTCTATCTTGGATTTAATTTTTTACTCTATTAAACAGTTAAGTGTTGAAAAATTATGTGAGCCACTTGTGCCTATTGACAAATATCACCCTGCATTAAATTTACAACTAACCACTTATATTTCTTACCCAAGTTGTGATCGAAGTCAATTGTTCTACAACTTCCGTTAACCTAACTATAGTAATATTCGCCAATTTATCTCATCATTCGATTGGTATGCCACATTTCCCGCATGATGTTAACACAGCCAGTAATATTTTATGATGCTTTACATAAATCAGTTACCAATTTTCTTCCTCAATGTAGGAAATTATAAAGACACTTTTATTACTTGAAATAATGCTCCGATTTTTATGAATAGCATGTTTCCGGTTGGAAAATGGATGTAGTTGGTACTTAGGTTATTTTTAGAATTTCTCAAAATTGAACCTAAGTGGTAGAAAAAACGACGAAAAAAACGGCTTCTTTAACGAAAACTGAAATTTCGACGAATTCTATTTGAATATTTCACGATAACTCAGACAATTTTGAAGATAAAGACTTGAAAATTTTTTTGGGAGTTCACATAGTTATTATATATATGTTGTAAAATTTTGGAATTGATATGTTAATTTCTCTACAAAATATAGAACTTTTAATATTTCGTAAAATTCTCGTTTTTACGTATATAATGTTTGATAAAATTTGCAGTTTTGGGTTTTAAGGTCTGTAAATGTTATTGAACCATAGTGATATATTTATATATATGTATGCATATTAACGTATTTCTAAAATATTAGAAAAATTTCAAGTCTCAATTTTTTTTATATGTGTTTTAATTTGAAATTTTAGTTAATCGATATTTATGGCATATATTTGTGGTTTCTATTATTATTATTTCTCAATATTTTACAATAAAGTTATGTAAAATTGACAAAAAAATTTTGAAATATTTTGAAAGTTTTATTGAAGTTCACATACATTTTACTTTACTCATTTCCAATTAATTGGTGATTTATTTCATTTATAATTTTTTTTTTATTGTTATTTAAATTATAAAAAAACCGAATTGGATACTGATTTGGAAGGGATACAGGTGAGGAAAAGATAATGATGATGTTATAGTATTAACATTATGTTATAATTCGATTAAGATTTGAATGCAATGATAAATCATTACATTCGAAAAAACGATACTGAGCATAGTTCAGTCAAATATAGGTATAGATTAGTGATGGACATTAACGATATATGACTAATGAGGTAGGTAATGAACAACAATAGTCAGAAGTAGCAGACGATTAAATCAGTCAATTAATATGATATAAATATTTTTTTGCTAAAAACATTAAATTATTAATAATATTAGTCTAATAGTGAGCGCTTGTAGTGATAAGATAATGATGATTACCTATATTGATTATTAGGTATTATATTATTAAAATGGTTATTGTTTTTATAGGTATATAAGGGAAGAATACTATTGAATAATTAATGGCGATAATGATTGATAAATATTTCATCAAATATTGACTAATAATGACATTTTAGTAAATTTGTGAAAATTTAAATCAATTCAATAGGTACTTATTATATGCAGTATGCACCCATTATATTACTGAACTTCGCTCAGAATAGTTTTTTCGAATGTAATGATTTATTATTGCATTTAAATCTTAATTAAATTACAACATACTACTTTAACATCACCATTATCCTTTCCTCACCTGTATCTCTTCCACAGTAGTATCCAGTTCGGCTTTTTTTTTTATTTATTTATGTCTGTAAACACTTTTTCGACTCAAAATAATGCTCCGATTTTCACGAAAAATAAAAATATACCGCTTACATTTATCCCTTAAGTTCCCTTACCTATTATTGCAATAATGATGTACAAAATAATATATTTTTTCTATTATTAATCATTATAAATCTTTATCAATTTCGTAAATAACAATTATATACATATATAATTATTGCCCACCCATCTCTTTTAATCTGAAAGTGTAGCGGTTGCTACATCCAGATATATGGACGGGCGCCACTGTTTAGAATGTTTAGATGTACTCACGATAATCAACTCTTGATGCCAAATATTTGAGGAAAAACCCAGAATCTATTAAAATACATTTATTTAAATAGTTAAATAAATAGTTTTAATTACAATCATATATTTTATTATTAATAATTATAATTGTTGAATTATGTATATTTTAGATCACATTAATATTTTAAATCAATATTGACCATTTTATCTTATTTTACCTATACACCTGTTTTAGTATTTATATATTTACCTTTACCTGCTGACGTTTTTGTTAATTTATATGTTTATGTTAGTTTACTGTAATGATGTCTAAACATTTAATTACTAGTCTGAAAATAACCTGTCGCCTCGACTCGAAAAAAAAATGTCTTTTCCGTATAACAAATAAAAATTAATCTACTAAACATTTTGTGTGAGTTTATATTATTTTTGGTAAGATCATGAATTTTATATCATGAGTGTGAGAGACGACTGTTACCACCTACCACCTATCATCTACATATTGTCATATTAGCACAAATGGTATATATCATTATAATATTATTGATTTGTGGAGCGAGTTCGTTAATTTATAATAAAATATAAGATAAATATAAAAATATATATGTTACCGTTAAAATGTGAAATAAGGTATTTCATAAATTAACGTATTTTTATAATTATTATTGTATATAAATTGAAATGAAATGAATTCTCTATCTATAAAATGGAAACCGTTAAAGTATATTCATCATTAATTACTCTATTCGGAAGGAGATAAAAACCTCGGCGGCCGACTTCTGTTCAAGGGTGTTCTGCGACGCTAACCTCTCGAGCTTTCGTCAAGGGAAGTGTCGATTTATTACAGTATTCTTTTACTACAGGTGGGTGAAGCGTCAGACCGTCGCGGATGAAAACTGATCACCGTCGGGGTACGATCTCATTCTGAATAGATGAAATAGGTAATACAATTATTATTTTCTAACAAAATACATTTGGTTATCAATTTATCAGTATAAAAAAAAATAGTTGGGTATTATTATTATTTATATCATCATGTTAAGTATTAAAATATTCAAATTATAACAATAATATACCTACAAAGTAAAAATAAAGAATAAAAAATTTTTATATTATTTTTATTATTACAAGATTGACTAATTGACTTTGGTAATATTTTAAATTACAAAATACACTATTCTTTTAACAAATACATTTAATTGGCTATATCGTACATATACATTAAAAAAAATACTCAGTACCTATCCATTAGATTATTCTGTAGCATTCACTCGTAGAAAATTTTTTAGAACAAATAGTAAACTATGGGAACGCGCATATAATTTAAAATTCTTGAAATTATTACATGATAAAGTATAGTTAAAAGAAAAAAAAATGAAATTGAAATGTTATTCACATGCACTGAATAACCATTCTCAATAAATGTGCGAACATCGTAAACTTGTCTTTAATTTTAAATATTTTTTTATTATCATACCACATTACCACCTGTTAACGAAATTGTCAACCGATTGACTCGAGCAACACAAATTATTATATACAGCAAAAAATAATTTTATTTTAATAATTTTCAATGTACAGAATATGATATACAGGTATAACTAAACAATATCGGGGAATTCATAAAATAACTAGTTAAATTAGAAATTACATGGTTTATCGCTTTAATTTTGTTATTGTATAAATATAAAGTACCTAGGTATTTCATGAAATATTATCATTTTATACTTTAACGGTAACATAATATACATACTGATGAAAGAAACATAATATGCAATGTTCCAAACTTATTTGATTTCCAATCTTAATTTGGTGTAAATATTTTAAAAGGTATTAAATTTGGTGAATGAGTTGTTAAGTTTTTAAGTTTATAATTTTTAACACTAGGTATGTAATAATAGGTAACTATATAAATATTTTAATATAGATTTAAGGTAATTTTAGTTAAAATAGGGATACGATGAGGTTATTGCATGGATGTAGGTAAAGCGGGAGTTTTGGGTGTTCAAACACCCCTCAAAATTAAAAACTCTCCATATTCAATGTTATTAAATTTAAATAAATAAAATAAATTTAAAATTTTTTAATTTTTAAGGTACCAGTATTAATATATGGACATAAACTCAAAAAATAAAAATAAATTACTAATAAAAATAAAAAAAATAAAATTAATAATAAAAATTTACTCTCAAAAAATATTTTCTATCTACCCAAATTTTTATATAGTTTAGTTTTTGTATAGAAAGAGGACAAAAAATTTAAGGACAAGATGGAATAAAAGTAGTATAATTATTTACATATCTAATTCCGTTTTAGATTCTAAGCAAAGCGAAGAATATATTGGTTTTACAATGACGTGTCTTTTTTTTTGAAGACACTTTTACTACCCGAAATAATGCACCAATTTTCACGAATAGCACATGTTTCCGATTGAAAAATGGATTTATTTAGTACTTTATTTAGGTCATTTTTCGAATTACTCAAAATTGACCCTACACGACAGAAAAACGACCAAAAAATGACGAAAACTGAAATTTCGACGAATTAGATTTCAATATTTCATCTTTACACAGGAAATTTTGAAGATAGGGACTTTGAGTTGTATTAAGTGTTCACGTGGGTACTATTCATATGTGTGATAAAATTTTGGAACCGTTACCTAAATTTTTATACAAAAAAACTTTGAATATTTCGTAAAATTCTCGTTTTTATGTATATAATGTTTGATAAAATTAGCAATTTTGGGCATTAAGATCTGAAAATTTTACTGAAATATACTTACATATGACTTAATATTATATTAAAATATTAGAAAAATCCCTAGACTTATTTTTTTTTTTATAGTTGTTTAAATTCGATATTTTAGTTTAAACGAAAATCTTAGAATCTATACGAAAATAATTATTCTTATTATTTCTCAATACTTTTACAATAAAAATTAATAGAAAATCCAAAATAATTGGAAAATTTTTGAAAATTTTATTGAAGCATACTGATAATATTTTAACTTACATCCAATACATTAGGCAAATCATAAGACTTATTTATTTATTTTTTTTTTTTGTAGGCATTTAAAGTTGAAATTTCAGTAAAATTAATATTTAAAACTCGATTTAAATTATTTATATGGATTTTTCTTATTATATTACAATATTTTACAATAATGTTTAAAATTTTGAAAATTTTATTTAAGCTTAAATACATTATAGTTAACTCAGTTCCAATTAATTGTGAATTGTTACATTTACGATTTTTTATAGCTGTTTAAACTGTTTAAAGTATACAAAAGTAGAGCTGATACTACTGCCGCATGGGATACAGGTGTTCAAATCATAGTGTTTAATTTGAATTCAAATTTGAATGCAATGATGATAAACCATTGCATTCGGAGAAAGTATTTTGAGCGAAGTTCTGTCAGTTATGGGCATTTAGGTGATAAGGTAATTTATGAGCATTTATATTGAACTTAGAAAATTGTATAGGGTGTTCATGTATATACTATATGTGTATATATATGGTCCCTATATGTATGATAGAATTTTGCGTTTTAAATATTTAATAAAAAATCTTAAAATTTTAATAAATACCTACATTATCTGACTGAACTTTGATTATAATCTTTTTTTCGAATGCGATGGTTTATCATTTCATTTAAATTCAAAATCAATTTAAACACTATGATTTGTAAACCTGTATCCCATGCGGCAAGACTGTAAGTGTATCAGATCTTTTTTAATAAAAACTTAATTTTTTAATTAAATAACAAATTGAATATTTCACTCGCGATTGAAATAATAAAATAAAATTGAATATGGAAATTATACATTGTATAGAAATTCTGAACGAGCAGCACGTATGTTTCCACTCTCGAGTGTCATATACGTAGTGTTATTTTCAGTCAATATTTAAATATCATCAAAAATGCCTATCACGCAAACAGGACATTGGTAAGTACTTACATTGTATAATTATGTAACGACGAACCGGTGGTTCCCACCGTCGCGTGACGTGCACCGTCATGAACTCGGACATGGATATGGACAAACAGCCGACGTGTGCACAAATGCAAAATGCGATATCAGAATTACTTCAAACTAACGAACAACTCCGACGCGAAATACCATCGGTATCAATTAAAAAGTGAAAAACCATTTCGAGTTGTGTTACGAGGTATAAATCATGACTCAGACCTGGGACAAATAAAAAGCGAACTGTATGACCAAGGTCATGAAGTAATCAATCTAACTAATATTATGTTAAAAAAAATCTGACCATAAAAATAAAAACAGCGAATGGACTTATATAAATCTACCATTATTTTTCGTAGATCTACAACCAAAGAAGAACAACAAAGACATATATAACATAAAATTGTTATGCCATCAGGTCATAAAAAAAGAACCACCGCGTAAAAATAAAGAAGTGCCACAGTGCAAAAACTGCCAAGCATTCGGGCATCCACAAAATTACTGTCATAGATCTGCAGTATGTGTTAAATGTAGCGAGGGACATAAAACCACAGATTGTCCTAAACCTAAAAAATTAAAAGCAAAATATGGTAACTGTAGTGACAACCACACGGCTAACTGGAAAGGATGCTCGGCTTATAAAAAAGCAATTGAAAGAGCACACCCGAAACAAGTCACTGCTGTGCAAAGAATGCAACGGAAACCAGCTCAGCCTGCCACAAAAAATATTTCATACTTACAGATGGCTTGTACTCCAAGTACTTCTAGAGATAACCAATCTGTACCTCAAATATCAATACATCAACCTAAGGAAAACTGTGAGCCCAGGATTAATGATATATTAGTTGAGTTAACTAATGTAACACAAACACTAGCAAATATCGCAGCGAGAATGGACAAGTTAGAAACAAAATATACTAAGTCCAAAAACACCAAACAGAAAAAGAAATGAACAATACACTTAGGATCATTATATGGAACGCCAATGGGTTAGTACAGCGCAAACAGGAACTTGGACTTCCTACATAGAGATAACATAGATATAGCTCTTATATCTGAAATACACTTCACAACGCGGACTTTCTTGAAGATACGAAACTACCAAACATATATCACATTACATCCTAGTGGTAGAGACCGTGGTGGCTCTGCTGTAATAATAAAAGAGTCCATAAAGCACTACGAATGCGAAAATTACTCTGAAAACCATATACAAGCTACCAGCGTTATCGTAAATGACGGTATAAACAACTTTACAGTCACTGCAATTTATTGCCCACCGCAAGGAGGTGCAGATGAAATTAAGTTCATTGAATTTTTCTACACTTTGGGTGATAGCTTCATAGCTGGAGGAGACTATAATTCTAAACATACTCACTGGGGTTCGAAACTTATCACCCCTAAAGGTCGTGCTTTATTAAACGCTGCAAGCAATATCAATGCTGAAATAATTTCTATAAGAAAAGCAACGTATTGGCCATCTGACCAGAACAAGATTCCAGATTTACTATACTTTTTCGTAATGAAAGGTATATCTTCTAATTATGTCGATATAATAGAACTTGTAGAATTATCGTCGGATCACATACCAGTGCTACTTACGTTAAGCACAAATGTTATAAAAAAACAACGCAAAGTATTGCTTACCAATAAAAGGACAAACTGGGACCTCTTTAGAGCTAATCTAGATGAAATGATAACCCTCTCTGTAAGGCTTAGAACTCCAATTGAAATTGATAACGCTGCTGAACAACTAACTAATAATGTTATTGAGGCAGCGAGATTGTCAACACCTGAAACACCAGCAAGAAATAATCGTGAAGTCACCTACCTTATGGAAATCAGGGAGCTAGTAAAGGTAAAACGGAAAGCACGGAAAAATGGTATCGTACGAGAGATCCACTAGATAAAGCTATCTGGAACAGGACTTGCAGATTGTTACATGACAAAATAAAAGAAGTAAAAAACGAAACGTTTAAATCTTACCTGAGTGATCTTTCTGCAACAAAAGACACTGACTATTCGTTGTGGAAGGCTACAAAACAAATGAAAAAGCCCAGAGTCTATGTACCTCCAATTCGTAAGAAAGATGGATCATGGGCACGCAGTAACCAAGATAAAGCTGAGACGTATGCACGTCATCTGGAACGTACATTCCAGCCGAACAATATCGCTTCTGAACTCGATATAGAGCAGAGTCAGCCATTGAACGAAATACGGGAGAAGATTAAGTACTTCACGCCAATTGAAATTGCAAAAGAAATCGATACGAATATCAATATAAAAAAGGCACCTGGCTACGATCAAATAAACCCAAAAATACTAAAAGAACTATCCAAATGAGCTATGATTCATCTAACATGCATATACAACGCCATCCTTTGTACAGAATACGTTCCTAAACAATGGAAACGAGCACAAGTCATCATGCTACTTAAACCAGGGAAACCGCCAGAACAGGTAACTTCATACAGACCAATATCGCTTCTTCCGAGCTAAGCAAAATTATTTGAAAAACTACTTCTAAAGCGTTTAAAACCAATAATAGAATCAAGACAGCTTATTCCTGAACACCAATTCGGATTTCAGAATGAACACTCAACTATAGAACAAGTTCATCGTGTCACAAATGTGATAAACAAGGCACTTAAGGAGAAGAAATATTGCTGTGGAGCATTCCTTGATGTTGCACAAGCTTCGATAAAGTTTGGCACAAGGGATTGTGTATTAAGCTACGTGAGCAGTTACCACATACTTGGTGCGCAAACATCGAATCCTATCTGACTGAGCGTTAGTTCAGGATCATACACGATGAAGCAATAACTGACTGGAAAAACATATCAGCTTGAGTACCACAAGGCAGTGTCCTCGGACCTATCTTGTATTTACTCTACACAGCTGACATTCAACTAACGACTATTCAATGACAGCTATGTTTGCTGACGATACAGCAATACTGGTAACTAATGAAGACCAACAGACTGCGACTGATCAACTTCAATGAACACTTAACAACGTCTCCGACTGGACTAAGCATTGGAAAATTAAAATTAACAGTGACAAATCGGTACACGTAAATTATACTTTGCGTAAAAGTGCATATTGCCCAGTATTTCTGGATCAACAGATTATCTCACAGAATGATTCTGCAAAATACCTAGGAATGCACCTCGATTCACGATTAAATTGGAAACATCATGTTCGCCAGAAAAAACTCCAAATTAAAGATAAATTGAGAAAACTTTATTGGATGATCGGTAGACACTCCGAATTAGACATTACAAGCAAACGTCTTTTGTATATAGCGATAATTAAATCAATATGGACCTATGGAATATAACTGTGGGGTTGTGCCAGTAAGTCCAATATTGAGATTATCCAACGTTGCCAAAACATTGCTCTCCGTACTGTTGTCGCAGCATACCGGTACGATAGAAATGACATTATCCACCGAGATTTGAAGATTACATACGTCCAGGACGAGATCACGAAGTTTGCCAGAAAACACGAGAAAAGGCTAGATCAACACACCAATCCAGCTGCAATTCAACTGCTTGATAATTCTCAAGACATAAGGCGTCTTAAACGACGAAGACCATATGACTTAGTATAAAATATTTGACTAAGGCCGGGACCTCTTCACTGGGAGTAATATCCCAAACATGTTTTGTATATATTTACTAAAATATTTATTCATTAATATTTAATATTTATGTACACCTATGAAATATATTGTTAAAGATCATTGATCGTTATAATAAAAAAGCCTTCGGGCGATGATATAAAAAAAAATTGTATAGAAATAGATAATAAGGAATAAATACCAATTAGTCAACGGTCAACCTATAATATTAAATTTGATGAAAAGTTATTTTAATAGGTACTTACATTGAAGTGGTTCTTTAAATAATAATATGTGAGACTTATTTTCGTGGTTAGCTATAGAGACACATGGATATTAAAATACAAATGTGAAATTAATAATTTCGTTTAGTCAATCAACTGTAATCTTGATAATTCAAATTAAGTTTTATTAGTTTATTGCTATTAACTTACAAAATGATTCTTTAACTATTGCTGTTTTCTTCTCTAAAACAATAAACACAAAACAAATAATTTGGTTATTGATTAGTATAAATTTAAAATATCCTACGAAAATCACTTAAATATTGAAAAAAGTGTGCTGATACTTTTGTGGGTAGAATACAGGCGTGGAGAGATAGCGTTGTATTTTGACGAAAATTTGAGCGTAAAGATAAATCATCGAATTTGAAAAAGCAATTGTGAGCAAATTTCAATCAGATAATTTAGGCACTGATTAAAAATATTTAATTTAAATCTTCACATATTTATTATAATACATACCTACTCATTTAAATTTAAATATTAAATTGATAGTTCCGAAATTTTTTTATGTATAACATATAGTGCCATAACTCTATTACTCTATAAGTATTATATAATAATATAATGTTCAATATATTTTCCTATATTTCAAATATGTTCAATATTTTCTGAAATATTTAAAAACAAATTCTTGAAAGATATAATTACAACAAATATACGAGTAGTAAAATTTACGTAGTTTTTCTTTTATATATATATATATATATATATATATATATATATATATATATTAGTCGATTAATTAATTTTTTTGTTACCTACTTTATTAGTCATTCATCGTTGATATCACCTCTGATATAAGTGCTTAGAAAATCTTTTAAATGGTCGAAACTGACAAGAATTTTGAATAGAATGATTTTTTGAATGTGATGATACATCATTCAAAATACAGCACTATTCTATTCTCTTCATATTTGTATCCTATCCACACTAGTATCAACGTGACTTTTTTTCCAATTTTAAATTTTAAACAACATTATAAGAAATAAAGTAGTTGAGTTATACAAAAAATTTTGGAACTAAATTAAATCAATATATGAAATTATGAATATACTTTAAAAAAATTTTAGAATTTAAAACTCATAGTGCCAATTTTATTAAACATTATTATGAAATTATTGATAAATTATAATAAGCGAATCCATATAAAAAAAAGTTATAATAATATTTTTTATTATTTACAACTTTCTCAAAATTTTTAATTTAACTGAATAAGATATCATTCAATTTTAATTAAAAATAAATCAATGTAAAATCTACCTTTGATGAAACCGAAATTAAAAATACCGGTATTTTAACCGGAACCTATTGAAAATATAGGAACTGGAACCTTACCGAAACCCTTTTTTGATTTTCCTAGGAACCTAAACCGGAACCAGAACAGATATTTGTCAGAAGAGAATTTTTCGGTTAATTTCGGTTTTTTTCGGTTGTAGTTTTATTTAATTATTTAATAAATTTAGGCAGGTAATACATTTTATTAAATAATAGTTGATTCTTAAAATTTGGTTGTAATGTATACGGGTAATTATAATTGTACATTTCTCTAATCTAACAGTTCCAGGAAACAATAAAATATTAGCATTTACCAAAATAAATATAATAAATATTGTTATTTGCCCGTTGGTTTGTAAAGCAAGTCGTTATGATTATTTCCTTATATTTTATAATTTATAAATAGTTTTGGTAATAGTGTCATGTTGAACACAGACTGCTTCTATCTAGTAAGTAATTGTTGGTTGTTGACATAAGTCATACAATTTTCTATTTGTGTTGTGAATCATGTATTTGATTTGTGACTAGTATATCCCGTTGCGGTCAGACGTCAGTACAACGTGAGAACTGAAGTCTGAAACCTGAGCAATGGGTCGTTTATCAGAATCGACAATTTATGAGTATTTTTCATACGATTACAGAGACCATTGAGTGTTAGATTCATGATTGTATGAAATTATACAATTTACTGACTTCTAATTCTTAAAACATGAGTCGACCCTATTTTTAAAATTTGTTTTGGATGTTTTTAAAACAAAATAGTAAACTTACTATTAGTCCTTTAAGTTTTAACCCAATAAGGCTATTATATAGCCTATAATTTGATTTTATTATTTTAGATAATTATAGATATAATAATGCATAGGCACAATTTCAACTTTTGACTTGGGGGCAATTTTATTATTATAAAATATATATATATTTGACATATTAAAGGCAAGCAGACCATTGTAATATAGCATTTTAAAATTGTATGTCATAGGTTTTTGGGGGGCTGTGGCTAAGTTTAGGGGGCTTATCCCCCCAATTGGCAGCTATGGGTATATGAATGAACTTTATACTTGGTTTTTTTTTACTTTTTGAAAAAAATATATACCTCTAAATACCGGTATTTACCGGTATTTACCGGTATTTACCGGTATCAGAACCGAAACCTTAATTATTTTTTTTGTTGAATTTGTTGAATTTTTATTTTTTTGAATAACTGAATTGGAACCGAAATCGAAATCATAAAGGTTCCAAGCCATGTTTAAGGAGATTGGTGGTGTTCCGTTTTTAAGGTGTTATGTATAGGCATTTTATACGGGCGTATGTATGAGCTGTTTGAATATTGGTGTGCATGTCTCACCCGTACCACTACATACGTATTAATAGTTCTAACATGCACATGCACAAGGCAACGTTTTTGATGACATTTTTATTTCGCGTCTTTAAAGAGCAAAAAGCCTGACGAAATTACACATACTTAGAATACTTGAATTTAAATTCTGAAAACATATTATAATTGTTTATATTCTCTATCACAAAACGTTGGAAATATTTTTCTCATTTTAAGTATAGTTATTTAACTATGCAGAGATTTAAAAAATTTATAATTATAAAGATTTTCATTGTTAATTTTTTATAACTTTATAGCAAAAAGTCAAAATTTCATATCAAACATTTATAATTAAAATACTATATGAATTTAAAAAATTTTTAGGAACTATATTCTGAATAATCTAAGTATTAAAAGTTTTGTCAGGTTTTTTGGTCTAAATCGAAGAAAGCACAGCCCACCAGGCCTCCACCAATAATAATAAATTTATAAATCATTAAAATAAATAAAACAATATAATTTAATTTAATGAATTTTTATAATATTATAATTAGTATAAATGCTGGTGCTCTTCTTATTACTTTTATTATTGCACAATAAATAAATTATGTTATGTCATTTATATTTATCGTTTTACTTGTACAAATGGAAAATTTATAATGATGTTATATTATAATTTTAATTAAATAATATAAAACCCAAATGAACAAAAAAATTACTTTTATTTACACAAACTGTGTTTCGCACTAAATATGGTAACATTGTTATTGAAATACATATTTGGTTAAATAAAAGTAAATTTTTTACGGAATTGGGTTTTAAATTATCCAAGAGTACTCAAAAATAAATATTAAATTTACCTATTGAATTTTGTGTATGTTTCGTGTTATTATGTTGTTTTATTTATTCTACATCTATTTTTAATGTTCGATTTCCTTTATAAAACAACTGAGTTCTTTAATTTAAAATTAAATATTTTTTATCAAATTATGTAGTATTTCCATATGTACAAATAAAACGATACATATAAAAATATAAATGACATAAGATAATTTATTATTTGTGCTTAAAATTTAAATTAATAAGAAGAGCACCAACATTTATACTAATAATTATAATATTATAAAAATTCATTAAATTAAATTATATTGTTTTATTTATTTTAATGATTTATAAATTAAATATACCGTTAGGTAATTTTTTGTGTAGTAAAAAATATAAAACGAATTATAATAACACACACAAAAAAAAAAGGCAATTTAAAATGTATTTCGAAATAATATTTACTTATTTAAATTACAAGTTTGAAATGATTCAGTAAATTAAGTTTAAGGTAAAATTGTAAAAAGTCAAATTTATTTTAAAAAAATCTGTGAATCCAAATCAGATACTAAAGATAATTGTAGCTATATAGGAAATCATATTATTAAGTTGTATTGCATGCACGCACTGAATGTGTTAAATATTTGAAAATTTGAATTTCAGTATCCGCAAGATTCTTGAAGAACACATTTCTATACAATATCATACGGTCGAAATATTATTTAATTATAATAAAAATCGTGATCGATCTGTATTATATATGTTACGGGCAAATCCCGAAACTCGGTCACTTCGCGATGTGCCCAATTGGTTCTCGGGCAAATTCCGAAAATTTCCTAATAAATTAATGTATATTCAATTACAATAGAAAATAAATAACAGGCAGGTAATAAAAAATAAAATATCACCATTATGCTATCTCAAACGTAAAAAACCCAATTTAAACACACTTAGAAATGATCGTATGAAAACCAACATCATTTTTACAATTACAAAATATTAATATATAAGATTACTATATAAGATAATTAATATAGATAGTTCAGATAGTTTGTTAATATAGTTAGTCACAGTAGTAAAGAAAAAATGGGATTAATACGGGACAGGGATTTGCCCGAGAACCAATTGGGCAAATCGCGATTTGACCGGTCACTTCGCGATTTGCCCGGGCACATCGCGAAGTGACCGAATTTCGGGATTTGCCCGTAACATATAATGAATAATTCTGTTATTACTTATTTTATTATGTTATAATAGTAATTATTGTAACAATTAGGTACGTAATATAATAATATATTCCATTTTACCTTCATTATTGATTATGCTATTAAGACATTCACGAGATGTATAATGATCTGAAATAATTGATTAGGTAATTATTACAATAAATAAAAAAAAAATATCAAATTTAAAAAAAAGAGCTGATACTCTTGCCGCATGGGATACAGGTGTGCGAATTATAGCATTTAATTTTAATTAGAATTTGAATGCAATGGTAAACCATCGCATTCGAAAAAACGATTCTGAGTGAAGTTCAGTCAGATAAAATGGGAATTTTTTAAAATTCTTTTTTTAAGAGATTTTTTAAAGTTCTAATTAATTAGAACTGAGTTAGTAAAATGTGTTTCAGATAAAATTAAATTTTCAAAATTTTTAAAAAATATTTTTCAATTTTATTTAACAATATTGTAATGTAAGAAAAATCCATATAAATAATTTAAATGTAGATTTTACTGAAATCGGGTGGTAAAAATGTTTTAAGATATTAAAAAAAAAAAAGACGATCTGATACTCCTGCCGCAGGGATATAGGTGTGCATATCATAGTATTTAATTATAATTATAATTTAAATGCAATGTTAAACCATTGCATTCGAAAAAACGATTCTGAGCAAAGTTCAGTCAGATAATGTAGGTATTGATTAATATATTGCCGTTTTTTCATCATTTTTTGGTCGTTTTTTCTACCGCTTAGGGTCAATTTTGAGAAAATCGAAAAATGACCTAAATAAAGTACCAAACTACATCCATTTTGCGCTACCGGAAACATATGCTATTCGTTATAATCGGAGCATTATTTCGGGTAGTAAAAGTGTCTTCATACTTAAAAAAAAAAAGAAAAAAAAAAGACACACATCATTGTAAAACCAATACATTCTTCGCTACGCTCAGAATCTAAAATGTAAGCTTCTTATTCGCCTACCGTCAATGCTTACCTAATATGATAGGCAAGTTAACAATAGGTGGACACTCTTACTTGGCGTAGAGAGAAGAATAAAATTTAGGCGATTGGCATTCAAATTAAATTAACTACGTTTTGTAAATTGTACTATCATCGACTATGATCTTTCAAAATAAAATATTAATTATTAATAAATAATTATAACGAACAATACGTCATGGCGGATAAAATTTCACAGGCCAAGGAGATATATGACTTGGTCTTTGGTAGGGGGTGTTCAAAACACCTCTTCCGCGGGAGTAACGCCGCACTCACCTACTCGACTATGGATCAGGAGTTGCGTAACGCCATTGTTGCCGGTTGATGGATCGGCTGCGACCGGCGAACCGGATTCGGTTTGTCGTTTCCCATACTCCGACGAGTAATTTCACCACTATTATTTTTGTTAATTTTTTTACACACTTCTCATATTTTTTGTATGCACACACACCACTGTGCTTTTTGATTATCATCTATTCATAAAGTAGTTATTTGTTTTTTTTTTTATTACTATGTCTGTGTGGTCAGTATATATTTGTCAGTACTCAGCGTCAGCACCTATATATATATATGTGTGTGTGTATCTATGTCATTGATTTCAACCTTAAATATATTATGTATAAATATATAAGCCTACGCGTTTGTCATTCCACGTGTTATGTCTTTGCTGTTAACTATACTACCATCACACCACACCACCCCGTCGAGCAACATTCCGGGACAGATATAAAAATCAACTTGAGGGAACACTTCTATTTAAACACTTCTCCCATCATAAAATAATAAATACGAGTATATTACAAACATAAAAAATAAAACGAAATAATGTATATATTTAATTAGTAAATCATAAATCATCAATTAGTAAGTCACTTACTACCGAATCTCTCTTGTATATGTTCTACACATCCTATTCAATATGGAATGAAATATATTATAATATAAGTGTTTTGGCGTTAGAATGGCACATACATAATTAATTTTAATAATAAGTATAATGCAATTTTCTAAACGTTAATTTTAATTATATTTAATTATTTTAATTTTGGTTTTTAACACAAATTAACATTTTAACACAAATTAACATTGTTTTAAATCTGAGACAAGACGAGACGCATCGGTCGCGAGATCGCCGAGTTAACTGATAATTTTTAAGGGCAATGTCTCAACGACGAGTTAAGCTCGTCGTCTTATCGATCTACCGCGACCGATACGTTATAGTAGATATCACTAATTTCAATTATTTACAATTTAATAACATTTATAATATTTTCCGACAATAAGTATTATATTCGTATTATTATAATTAATAAATAATAAGAAATTATTAATGGTTATTACATTATTATTATTATTATTATTATTACAAAATTTTTGAAAATATAGTTGTAACTAATCTAATTGTTTTATCTATGTACTTACCTATTTATCGTAATAATTAATATGCTATTTATAACTCTTTTGAACATATGTAATATATTTATATTATGTGTATACATTTATCCTGAATTTTAAGAATAAGTTATACATTTTTTATTCTATATGGGATTTTATAATATTATTGTTCGCGCATCGAAAGGTATTTGAAAATTAGTAGTTTTACTAATTAATAGTCAGAGCTGCTACATCCAGTAATGTCTACTTCAGACAGAAATTAGTCCAAAGAGTTGCGTAGGTTGGTGAGACTGCGATCATCAATCAAGTCCACGGTTTAAGTCATCAGAGATTTTGCCGTCAAGTTCGATCCTGCTACACAATCTATTCGACAACTCCAAATCAGACTATCTACGTTAAATGAATGCATTGAACAATTTAGCAGTTTTTTTTAATAAAAGAACATGTAGTTTAAATGATCGTATTTCAATTTTGGATAAATATTTAGATTCAGCTACAAATTTACAAGAGATCGTACGAAGTACTTCTTTATATAATTAAATTTATAATTTTATTTTTAAAAACGTATTTTTTTACAATATTTAATCATTTTTTTTATGTGAGTAGAAAATGAAAATTGACAAAGTACGACCTGTGATCTCTAGAACACTTATTTCTCAATTCTAATCTTTTCTCAGAATTGAAATCCGATCACAGCTACTACAAGTAATTTATTAATTTATATTAAAAGATCTTTATATTAAAAGATCAAATGATAAATTAGAATTTGAAATATACAGAAAAAAGACACACACTTACAGATATATCAAAAATACATCAAATCACTGTTGGCAACACAAAATGGCAGCCTGGAATAGCATGGTATACAGATTAGTGAACGTCCCGATGAATAAAACAGATTTCGAAAAAGAAAAAGAATTAATAATCAACATAGCAAATTTTAATGGATTCGAAAAAGAAATGATCTTAAAATTAATAAAGAAACAAGAATGGCGGAAAAATATCAGAAATATCAGCACCCTAGAACAAAGCAATGCAAATAATAGTAATAAAAGAACAGCCATAGCATTCATACCACACATATCAAATAAAATCTCAAAAATTTTCAAAAAATATGACATTGATATAGTATCAGCAAGAAATAATAATTTAATGAGTCTATTAGGAAATACCAAAGACAAAATAAAAGAAACTGAAAAGTCAGGAATTTACCAGATTCAATGCGAAAATTGTGAAAAAAGTTATATTGGACAAACTAGAAGAAACATAGGAATTAGGTTTAAAGAACATATTAGGAATATCAAAAATCAAGAAACAAACAAATCACCAATAGCAGAACACGTATTAGAAGAGAACCATAATATTCAAACAATAAAATTATTAAAAGAAGTCCAAAATAATCAAGAATTAAACATAAGGGAAGCAATAGAAATGTCAAAAAATAAAAACAATTTGTTAAATTGGGATCTAAATCCTCTACAAAATAATTTATTAAAACTGTTAACTAATTAAATTGTAATGATCTGTATGACTCATCGATAAATACGCTACTTAGCGTGTAAAAATCGATGACGTCATCCGGTTTTCTATCCAATTAAAATGTAATGATCGGTAGGACTCTTCGATAAATGCGCTACTTAGTGGGGAACAATCGATGACGACAACCGTTTTGCTATAAAAGGAATGTATCCGTACCGAACGACTCAGTGTTTGTTTAACACTGATGATGAAAACATTGTTTTCGAAATACGTATTTGTTGAAATAAAAACAAATTTTTTGTAGACATTGGGTATTTTTATTTACTACAAGTAATATTATCAAGCGTTTAGGTAGTTTTAAACAAAAATATTGGGAGTAGAGAGGTCCCTTAAAGCAAGCTAACAATTATATCAGGAATATTATTATATGTATTATTTTATAAATTTCAGATGTAGGTAGTTAGATAATACAGTTATTATACAATTTATTAATAATATATGCTATTTATGTTTAACTCACTAAGAATTTCAGCATCATCTTCAAAATATTATAAAATTTTTAATAAACATAATAAATGATATTAGCATAAAATTTACATATTAAAAATTTTATTAATAAATATCGTATACAAGGACGTATTTAGAAATTATCAATGGGGGGGGGCACAAAAAAAAAAAAAAAAAAAAAAAAAAAAAATATATATAAAATTCCTATGATAATTGACAATAATTTATTTGAGTAACATATTAAATACTTATTAGTTATTATAGTTTTATACAATACATCATACATGTTATACAATTAAAAAATATATGTACTCGTATTTACAGTTATTCAAAAAAAGAAAATTAATAATTTGTTATACCTATAAAAAATTTTTATATATAATATTATTTTATAATATAATAATTGAATTCGCCTTGGATGGGTCTTAAAACCAATTGATAATTGGTAAAATTGTAATAATCGATATCCCGTCACCCGTATAATTACGCCATAACAGTATTTAACTGCTATGTAATACTATAGTTAATGCTAAATCCCAATCGGCAATCAAAAAAATAATTATTTATTTATATTATTTTTAAATAAAAGTGTGATATAAAACACGGCGAATGGGGGGGGGGGCGGGCCCCTTGGGCCACCCCCTTAAATACGCCCTAGATCGTATATACTTAAAGTACATGCTTTATACATATATGTTTACCTAGAAATTTATTTCATAGAGACGAGTATTTATTTAGTATATTTTCCTTAAAACCAAGTGTAAAAGAGAACTTTGAAATCATAATGTCATATCTCGAACATTTAACATAAAATAGTTCTTTTTATCAAAAAAATGTCAGAAGTACCAACAATAAATATAATAAGGAAATAAGTTTGTATAATCTATAATTATTTACTATTCAATAAAATAAAATGTATTACCATTTGCACATACGTCGGATAATATATTAAATAATATAAAAACTATAGCAATCAAACAACTTATTGGAGATACCATGATCATTATTTATAATAATGTTAAACGTTAATGTAATTGATTTCTGTTACTCATATAAAATAATACATATTTTTTTAATGTTATATATATTTTTTATTGTGTACTCAATTGTTTTTTTTAACAATGTGTAAAAATACATTAATAACGACTATAACCATATTCACATTATACTTTATAAAAAAAAAAAATGCTGGTGTGTGTGAGTAGGATACAGGCATGGAATGGATCAAGGTCGTATCTGTGGGAGGGGAGTTCATGGGGTCCGGTTCCCCCCCTCCGAAATTTCATCAATATTTTACCAATTTTTAAATTATTTTTAATATACGTATATATTTTCAAAATAATAAATGGTGGATTTAAAATAGACTATTTATAGTAGTTATAACTAGTATATTATCTATATTCTATATTATGATATAGATAATTATGATTATGCTTCCAATAATACATTTTTATCGAAGAACACAACTTATCGAGCGGGTCACCGACGATTAATTAATAATATTTAATATTATTAATAATATTATGCTATAAAATCCCCAACCCCCCGAAAAAAATCTAGATATGGCCTTTGAATGGATAGTATTAAATTTTTATAGAAATTTGATTGAATGCAATAAATCATATCGCATTTGAAAAGACGATTCTTTCAGTACAGTTCTAAGATTAGCTGATATTATACGTATTAATTAATGATAATAATTCAATTACTAATTGAATAATAAAAAAGAAAAAAAAATACATTCTTCGCTTCGCTCAGAATCTAAAACTAATAAATTTTATTAAAATTTTCACATGCTCATATATTTATTAAAATGCGTACTTATTTATATTTAAATATTAATGTAAAGGGTTTAAAATTTTTTCAGGTACTTATATAAAAATAATTTTTCAAATAAGAATCTTAAACATGGGCGTAGTTGGGTAGGGGGGCAGGGTAGGCTACAGCCCTCTCAGAACCCGTAGCCCCCCTAAAATTGTAACCTACTAATTTCTATTGAACTAGATTTCATATCCCAATTATTATACTAATTTAATTTTCAACTGTAATTTTTTTTTTATCGATAAATTAATATTATAAAGGTATATTTTGTATTTATTTTTTCAAGATAATTATTAGTTATTACTTATTACATGATATATAATATTTTGTAAAAACCTATAAGCCATAAGGCTATATAAAAATAAAATAGAATCATACACAATACGTCAATACAAATAAAATGACCAGACGCCCGACTATTTACGGTGCTTTCTAAAAAATAAAGATTATTACATTTCGTTTAAAATTTAAATTATGATTGTAATAAAATAAAAAATGTAAAATATAAATTATTTTTTTATATTTGTTATTTATTTTTCTAAAATAAAATGACATTACCGATTATTAGGTAGTTTAAAAAATATAATATATCTTGGGGCAATAGCCACCCTAGAAAATTTTATCAAACTACGCTATGATATTAAAGTCGTATTCAAGAAATATTTAAAGCTAAATTTAGAACTAAAGTTGACTTTAAAATATTTATTTGTATACTGGAAAACATTTTAGCCTTAAAGTCAACTTTAATTAAAGTTGGTTCAAGGTAGCTTTAAATAATTAAAGCCACTTTTATTTATTTTAATTTGATAATAGATACCTACTTTATTTGATACTAAACAACTAAAATTTAATATAAATTTTTTTATATAATTAAAGTGTGAGTGTCAATTGTCTTTATAATATATACATAAACGTGTAAATGAAAATGAAAATGAACGTGTTAATGAAAAATTTAAAAAAAAATTAGGTTAAATAAATTTGTTGTTTTGAATTTAACAAATATTAAAAAATTATATAATAAATATATAATAAAATTGAATTCTTACAATTCTTATAAAATTACTAACACAGTACCACGACGTAGAAAAGATACTTCATGCCTAGCGTGCTATACTATGTTTTATTATGATTATGATAAATATAATACAAATCTGATAATAATTATAATTATATTAACATTTTCATGGAACAAAAAATAATTTATGGAACTATCATACTTTAAAACTGCCTTTAACTAAAGGTAACATTAAATATTTCTTGCATATCAAAATATTTAAAGCTAGCTTTATATTAAAGCCGCTTTTAACTCTAGTTAACTTTAAGAATATTTCTTGAATACGGCCCTTAGTAATTGTTAAAATAACTTAATAAAATAACTAATTCTTTTAATCATCTGCTACTACTAACTTGTTCTTTAGTCATCCATGGTTAATGCCCTAAATGCCTATATACTAGACTCCAATCAGTATAATTTTTCGAATGTAATAATTTATTAAATTCTTATTATTACATAAACTACTATTGTAATATTTAGACGTACATTTTAGATATTAAATATCTAAATCTGAAAGTGAATTATTAAGAATTAATATTGCCCAGAGAGCGAAAAAGATATGTCTTATTTGGGTACTCAAGGGTACGAAAGATAGACAATATAGGTTTGTTCACATAAATGTAAAATATAAAAAACAAGGAAAGGGATGTTGTTGTGGAAGGGATACAAATGTAAAGAGGTTAGGTCAGGTCACCTACATACCCAAATCTGACAATACTTCGCTCGAAATTGTTTTTCGACTGTAACTTTTTATCATTGCATTCAAATTGTAATCAAAATTTAACACTATCCTCTTTACACCTGTATCGCTTCCCTTATAAATATAATTAATATATATTATATATCTACATATTTTCTTACTATATACCTATATTCTAAATACAATTTATTTTAATCATATTATATTACCTAAAATATAATTATATAATTATTATATTATATTATAATTATTAAGATATAGATTTTGATCGAACATTGGCGTATTTACGGGGGGTGATCTGGGTGATATATCACCCCCAGAATCTTTTTTTTTTTCATTTCACTTTTCTTATTTCTCTTTTAGATGCTTGAGCCATAACTCTGTATAACGGTATTCTTAGTATTTCTTAGTATTCAGTATTACCACAGAATAGAACAATCTGAATGGACACTGATAAGAAATAACACGGTATTTATAGGACGGTGTCAGAAATATCTCTTATTGCCTCGCAGCCCGAAAGTGTCCAACCCCTGGTATTACCACAGATTAGATTAAACAATTACATCAACGAGTGGATCTTCGCAGGAAAGAATGTTTTGGATACTTTTTTGAATCGAGATATAGAAATTAATGTAGAAGAAGTGTTGGATGAATTATCTCAAAAACCACGAAGAATGGACATTATTTTGTGATCTAACTTAGTACTTATTATGAAAATAAATGTATAATATTTTTAATGTTGGTATAGTTTTAAATAAAATACTAGGCTCCTTGAAGATATTTGTCCCCTTGGCTCCTAATATACAAAATAGTTATGGTTATAGACTATGGTTATATCACCCCCTTGAAAAAAATCCTAGATACGCCACTGTGATCGAAGTGAAGAATATATCTATTGGTAAAATAATGTGTGTTTTTTCTTATGTCTGATTCGTGAAAGAAATAGTAGTACGATTCTCACAAAGGGCATACGCTTCGATAGACAATTACATCTAGTTAGTACTTTGTTTAAGTAATTCATTAATTTCTCAATAGCTTTATTTATTGATAGAAAAAACAATTGAAAAATGCAGAATAGTGGTAAAATTTATAGAAACTAATTTTAATACACTTGATATGATATAGTGTTAAATTATTATTGAAGAACCTAAGAATAATTAATTAGGTACTTTCAAAATAACAATACTGAGTAAAACTCAATGGAATATACGATATGATATTATATTATTATATTATACCTATTATATTATATTTATAATTTAATAACTTAAAACTCAAAAAAGAAATAAAAAAAATGTTATTTACGAGTAGATAAAATAAAAATTTTAAATTATATATATAAATAACTAAAATTCATTACAAACATTTCAAAATTTTATATTGTTTTATGTGAAATACCCGTGTAATAAACTACGAATATTTCAAACCCTGATACAGATATATGAATAAGTGCATGAATTTGTTTTGAAATTCTTGAATCGTTTAGTTTAATAAAAAAATGATAAAATATGAATATAAGATATCCATTGGTTTATTAGTATCATGAATAATAAGAGTATAATTTTAATTTTCAAATAAAGAATTTCTGGATTGATTTGCACTTGCAAGTTGTAAAAACATATAATAAATAACTTATAAAATATTGGTATTTTTTTAAATGCGAAAATATCAAATTGGAGTTACTACTTCACTGACATCAAAGTTGTTCTTATCTTATACATATAATACATGTATAATTTTTGTACGTGCCCAGAAGTTCAACGTCGAAAAATTAATAGAAAACACAAACCGGCAGAATTACATAGAAACAATAGATAGAAATGTAAAAAACGACAACAACATTGAGCTTGATCAATTATGGGAGAAACTAGAAAAAACAATCAAGCAAGCAGCGAAACTACTACAGCGTAGTAGATTTTGAGGAGAGAAACAAACCTAAAAAGTGGTTCATCGACAGATGCAGAAGAACATTGAAGAACGAGAAAACCACTAATAAAAACCCGTAAAATAGTACCGTACAATATATGACATGAATATATAAATATAATAAAACATTAAATTAATTATGAAACTAATATACATACATAAATAAAATAAACTATAAAATTCTAGTTAATGAATATCCTTATAAAAAATATATACATATATACAAATACATTATATATAAAAATAAAAATGTTTAAAAACTAAAAGAAATAGGGTGGTCATTGGCCAAACGCATCATCCGATCAATAGGATTATTTATTCCATAGTTTGTACTGTGCAAAACAACGACAAAAGGATGGTGTGATCTCAAGGAGTGATATGGAACTCTAAAATTAATGAGAGAGATGAGGTCGAGAACAGACAATCGATCAGGTCACTGTAAGCTGTAAGCCTGCTGTAAGCCGAAGAGTAAAAGACCACTCGGCGTCCAAGACAAAGATGGATAGACAGGGTTCATAAAGACTTGGATATGCTGAGAATCTTGAACAGTGAAGAACTAGTCATGGATAGAGAAAGATGGAGGAAACTGGTGGTTGCGGCGAAGAAACTGAATGGTCATATTAAGCCAGAAAAAAAACATGTATAATTTTTAGGAAAATAATATGTGATTCAAATATTACAAATAAATATCTAATTGGTCTAAATTAGATAGTTTTCTAGATATGAATATTTATATAAAATATAATTTCAAGAATAATAATAATTAGTGAAAATAATAGAAATAACAACATAATTTGCATATAAAATTGACACAAATAATTTTATTAATTGAATGCATTTTTATTAAAATTAACAATTCGGCGTAGGTACACAAATTAAAATTTTACTTAATTAATCATCTTCAGTTTTATCTTCTACTTATTTTTCTTCTTTTTCTTTTTCATTAAATTGTTATCCTACGTTATTACCTGGGGTACACTAGAACTAGTTTCATCCTCACTCAAAAATAAAGCGGTTTCATCCTTGTATTCTTCAAAAAAACGTATTTTATTTAATCCGCCATTCTGTATTACCCATAGACACCAATTCGCTACAGTTTTTGTTTCTATAAATAAAAACCAAATATTATAAATAAATTATACAACTAATATTTATTCAAATCATAAAATTAACATACAACGCGTAATTTAATTAGTACAATAATAAATTATTATAAAAATGTATTTTATATTTAATTCTCTAATGTTGAAAAATAGTATAGGTGACCTAACCTAATGTTAGAAACGTTCGGGAAAGCGCAAAAATAGTCCTCTGGACCGGGAATCGAACCCGGGTCTCTCGCATTCCGGGCGATTGCTCTCCCATTAAGCTACTCAACGGGTGTCCTCTATTGCTAACCCGAACACCTCTTAGACTGGTTTCTAACACTAACTAACCTATAATCTGTTCCAAAAGAGAATACATGGTTTCTGCGACGATGATAACGAATGACGGCTAATGCACCGCGTATTCGATTTTTCCCCTTCCACCTGTCTTTGTTTCAAACGATGAGCTTTACAAATCTATTCCCGATTATTTCCTACCATTGCCGATGTATACACCATAATTAAAATGCGGTACACAATAGTGTACACGTACACAGTTATCAAGTGACAGGTTATACATATATTCACCAGGTGTTATAAATGTCAACAATCGAAGCGGGCTATATAACGGTTGTTAACGCTGCATTTGGCATTTATCGTAGTAAGTGGGTATTAAGTGGGGAATGCGCGCCGCCGAACGAAAACTGGTCACCGCTTCGTGTCTTCTCTTTTGGAACAGAGTATACTATTAAATCTAAATTAAATTTTAGATTCTGAGCGGAGCGAAAAAGTTTCACAATGATGTGAGTCTGTTTTTCTTTTTATGCCTGAAGACACTATTACTACCTGAAATAATGCTCCAATTTTCACGAATGTCATATGTTTTTAATTGAAAATTGGATGTAGTTTGTATTTTATTTAGGTTATTTTTCGAATTTCTTAAAATTGATCTGATGCGACATAAAAAAAATGACGAAAAAACGACATTTTTCTTCGACGAATTTGATTCATCAGCTAAATTTGTTTATAATAATTGTTGATTATAATAGTAACCATAGTAATAATTAAATATTATTGTTACTAAAAGCAACCAAAATAAAAATATTATTGAAACTAATAGCATCTATATACAGAAATTTCCATCGTAAATCGCATAATACTTCTTTGAGCACCTCCCTGGGGTTGACAATATCACAGATCATAAATCATAGATCAAAGACTAAGGCCTCTATTGAGAATTAACGAACCATTCGGTGATATATACATAATGGTGTTAGGTGATTTTTTCCAATTATCTAGAATTAGCTAGAAGGCAAAACGACAAAAAATGACGAAGAAATGGCATTTTTCACGAAAATTGAAATTTCGACGAATTCGGTTTCTATATTTCACGATAAATCAAGCAATTTTGAAGTTAGAGACTTAAAAATTTTATTGGGTATTCACATAAGTCATATATATATGTGGTAAAATTTTAGAACCGTTACGCTAATTTTTCTACAACATAAGAGACGTTGAATATTTCGTAAAATTCACGATTTTATGAATATAATGTTTGATTAAATTGGCAATTTTTGGCATCAAGGTCTGAAAATTTTACTGAAGTATATTTACATATTACTAAACATCATATCAAAATATTAGAAAAATCCCTATTCTCAAATTTTTTATAGCTGATTAAATTTGAAATTTTTAGTTAATCGAACATATTATGAAAAAAATGACGAAAAAACCGCATTATCTGACTGAACTTTGCTCAGAAACATTTTTTTTTAATGTAGGTAATAGTTTATCATTACATTAAAATTATAATTAAAATTAAACACAATGATTGCACATCTGTATCCCTTTGCTTGCTTTTTAAAATTAATTATTAATAGTATTTATTAATAATATTCGTCTATTAATTAACTATTTAAGTTATAATGAAAATTAAAAAAATTAAAAATAATTATAATTTAGTATTGTACGTACTAGGCTTCAAATCTTTTGTATTAACTACAATTTTCATGTCCAAAAAATAGTTTTGTCTAAATTCATCTATAATTATGTATCATTTAATAAAATATAAGTTTACAATTTTATAATTTCTATAATACCTATAAATTATAAATTTTGAGCGAATCGAAGAAATTTCTTTATTTTACAATTATACCTATATGTTTTTAATATTTTTTATTTATTTTTTTTTCATGTATGTAAACAATTTTTCTACGCACTGATTTACACGAATAGCATATATTTACAATTATAAAGTGGATAAGTTAGTCCTTTAATTAGTCATTTTTCGAATTTATCAAAATTAACCCAATGCGATAGGAAAAACGACCAAAAAATGACAGTTTTCAGGAAAACTGAAATTTCGACGAATTAAAATTCAATTTCTTTCGATAACTCAGGCAATTTTAAAAATATAGAGACTTGAAATTTTTTTTAGGGTGTTCATATAGATACTGTATATATGTGATAAACTTTGTAAAAGGTAAGGTTTAGTTATTCTACAAAGTATAGAATTGAAAATATTTCATCAATTTCTCGTTTTTATGTATATAATGATTAAAATATAAAAAAATAAATAAAATTATTATATATAAATATATAAATAAATAATTAATCATAAATTAATAATTGTAAAAATATTTAGAAATAATAACAATATTTCTTATACGAGTATAGATTCTTAAATTGAGGATTAAATTAAAAATATCAACAATAAACAGCTATAAAATAATTGAGCCAGTGAATTTTTCTAATATTTTGTTAACATGTTAAGTAATATTATGTGAGTATCATTCAATAAAATACTCGTATTTTGACTTTAAAACTCAAAATTGCCAATTTCATTAAATATTAGAGAGCTACAAACGAGATATTTTATGAAATATTTAAGTTTCTATATAGGTACTCTCAAATAATTAACTTAACTATTTCAAAATTTTATTATGTAAATAATATTGTACTCGCCAATAAGATTTTAAGTCTCTAATTTCAATATGGCCAAATTATTGAAATCATTTTCTTCAAAATTTCAGTTTTCGTGAAAATTTCAGTATTTTTATTATTAATTGGTAGTTGTTCCTACTGCATAGGGTCAGTTTAAAGAAATTAGAATAATGACTCAAATAAAGTACCAACTCCATCCACTTTCTTACCGGAAATTAATTCTATTAGTGAATATCGAAGCATTATTTCTAGTAAAAAACGTGTCTACAGATAAAAAAAAAAAAGTAATGGAAGGGATGTGGTAGGGATCCAGGTGTAAAGAGGGCGGTGTTGAATTTTAATTTAAATTTGAATGCAATTAGAAATCATTACATTCGTGAAAAAGATTTTGATCCAAGTTCATCAGATAATAAATGTACTGCTTAAAATTTTTACATTTATTAGGTTCTACGTTCAATATAAATGATTTATCGCTTCGCTCAAAATATAATAGCTTTTCTTGAAGAGATTTGTTATAAAACACTAATTTTCACATAAAATGTATAAATATAATATATTAATATAAAATAATAATTATTTTTAAAACATGAGAGTCCGTATTTTTTTTTCAACTATTACAATTAAAATAAAATATTAATAAACAAAAATTTGTTTATAAATAATATAATATAAGTTTTCATACTAAATTTATTAATATTAATAATTGCAGTGATCACTCTTACTAGTTTGTAATTGAACACTGGCTGGAATATTATAATTAAACAAAATACTTTAGAATAATGAATACGTAGGTAATTAACAAAAAAATATATGTGTTACGCTTATTAGCTTATTGCTATATCAATCTATCATAGAATAATAGTATAGGGTTATACTCGAAAACAGGGCTTGCAAACGTTATAATAACGTTATGATTATAACGTTTA
>JAIUCT010000016.1:5094761-5121245 GCA_021307375.1 Tetraneura akinire | reverse complement strand
TGTTTCCGTCCTTTTTTTCTTAGCCATATTTTTACACAGTTTATACAACGGAATTTTTTTAACGAGATATCCATAGACATAAATGGTTATTGCTAATGGCTAGTAGTTCTTCGCTACTTTATTTATGTTATTACATTGTTATTTGTTTTTACAATTTTTTAGAATAAATTTGTCAGTTTATAATATTACCGCCCCAAGGAAATACGGCATACCTATTTAATACTTACCTCATAGACTTGATATTGGTGCGGATAGGTAATGGTTTTGTGTGACCTAAAACGTCGCTTCGCGAGACCTTTGGATATCTACTCCGTAGTCCATAATTGGTACCAATTATATGAGTATTCATCAAAATTTATTCATATAGTAGGAAAAATGCGTAAATAAATTTAAATGTTTGAAAAAATGTATAAAAAATGTATATAAGTAGCGGAACATGTTCATTTTACACATCGCCAAAGAATATCACTTGAAGCAAAATTATTAAATTCATATTAAATAATATGAAATAAATGTTATAATTTATAACCATTGTCAACCTATTTTGAAAATGATAAAAACACGTTGGGCGAAATGGAAAGGGTCGAATTTTTGGCGAAAAGGGTCCGGCCTATAAAACAATACAATTTATTTTTGCACTTTTATCTCACTACTAAGATGCAAAAGCGCAAAACGAATTTGCGCTATTGAGTTATCGAAAAAAAATCGATTTGCCCTTTCTGATTTCACCGTTTAAGTAATATAATAATAGATTGGTACATAAAATATTTAAAAACACCCTACTTATATAATTAAAGATGTGATTAAGTTAATGTGGTTATAAAGACCACAAAATAAAATTATATTATATTATATTATATTTTATTTTTTTGAATATCTCTTTATTTTAATTATATGATAATATAAGTTTTAAACTTTTATATTGTTTTTTTTTTTAACTTGTTAATTAAAATATAATATATATTGCATTGTATATCATAAACACACTAACAAAATAAGTAATTTTATAATATTACCCCAATATAAGTACATAATGTTTAATTGTATCAATAATGTTAATAATATAATAGGAACTTACAATTAAGTGGTTCCTTAAACGTCAATGCGTATGACTTATTTTCATAGTCAGCTATAGAAACATATATATGGTATAGTTAATATGCAAAAATAATAATCTCGTATAATCTTGATATTATAATCTTCGGTGGCCCGTAAAATTCCAGAAAATAAATCTTTGGTATTGTTACCAACGTATATATATATATAACATTATTATATATACGTACATTAATATGTATATATAATATATATTTATATAATGTATATTTATATACGTTATATATATATAATTATATAACGTATTGTTATGTATTGTTGTACGTATATGACCCGAATCCAAAAACAAAAACCTTATTTGCCCGGAACGTATATTGATGGAAAAGGTCGCTGTGTATTGTATACTCCTGGACTTGATATGACCGGAATATATAGGTAAATATCCAAATGTCTCGCGAAGCGAGGTTTTAGATCACACGAAATCACTGTCCATCCACACCAATCACCAGTATTATCATGTCTATGGGGTAGGTATTATTTAGGTATGCCGCAGTCCCTTGGGGCGTAGCCCCATCATTACGAAAAGTTTCGCAAAGCGGCGCTTGAGGAAGTGAACGAGGCCGGTAGGCATAGCGAGTGTCCCTTCCACATGAAAGA
Organism: Tetraneura akinire; assembly: GCA_021307375.1. Classification (NCBI taxonomy): domain Eukaryota; kingdom Metazoa; phylum Arthropoda; class Insecta; order Hemiptera; family Aphididae; genus Tetraneura; species Tetraneura akinire. The sequence continues at coordinate 5,119,532 of JAIUCT010000016.1, read as the reverse complement.
ACATTGACATTTTTTTTTTTTTGTATCTTAAGTATATCAATTAAATATCAAAATTAATTATAATGTAGGAAAAATGAGCAAAAAAAATAACGTTTAAATACGTCCTCTAGGTAGACGACAAGTGCCGTCCGTTATTATACGTTCCGGACTAATACGCTATTTGATTTTTGATTTCAGGAAAAATACGGTTATTGAATTATGAATTCCACCAATATACTATCCGGACATATACGTAATACGTTCCGTATTGTTATAGCCCCCCCGTATTTTAAAATATGATTTTAATGATTTATTGAAATTAACTTACAAAATGATTCACTAAGTATTCTCAATTTTTTCTCTAAAGTATGGAAATATAAGAATATAAAAAAAAAAATAAAAATAAAAAAAAAAACAATAAATATAGAACAATTCATTTGGTTATTAAGAATTAAAAAATTTGATTAACCTAACCAAAAATTGTATTATATAGATTTCTTATTATAATAATTATAAAAATTATGTATTATGTATTCTATTATACCTCCATTGTCAAATATGTTTTGAAGACATTGTTGAGCAGATTTTTCACAATCTAAAATAATTGAATAGGTAATATAATTGAATATAATAAAACTATACAGTAGTGGTACTGTTCAAACTTCGATGTGACCTGCTATCGCGGGATTTTACGCGGTTCCATTAATTATTGGCGAGTCCATCTCCCCGTACGGGAATACAATTAAAAGCAACTTTGGTCGCCACGGACTCGTGCTGTGTTACGACAACTGTGGTCGTGGTCGGTCGTTTGCCATTCTTGGTTGCACTTTTGGGGTGCGACGCCTTTACGCGTATGCTTTATTTTTAGTTATATACGCGTCTTGTATTATATTTACGCGTGTGCATTATTAGTTATATACGCGTCTTGTATTATATTTACGCGTGTGCGTTATTAGTCATATACGCGTCCTGTATTAGATTTACGCGTGTGCGTTATTAGTTATATACGCGTTTTGTATAAATTCACGCGTGTGCTCCGGCCAATATATTTATACATATATCTCTACTTTTTCACGCGTGTTGCAACACTACGTGCCTTTTGGTATCTTGCAGTCCACAGGCATACAATACCACCAGGGTGATATCGCTGCGTAGGAGTTCGCGGTCACGGTATCAAGGGTCTACATCCACTACGGTGGCTCGCGTGACTATAATTTAATTCAATTATATTATTTTGTTATTATTGTCAAAGCTATTTTATTTGTTTATAATATATATTGTATTGTCCTGTTATATTAGACATCATTTGTACTTACGTGGGCGCCTACTTTATATATATATATATTTGTTTATCATTATTATAATAGTGTGCCTGCCATTTGCGGCACATTCTCGTAAACACCAGATTTTGATTCGAGTAGCTATTATACACTTTCTCTCCTGTTCCCCTTTCCCTTCCGTTTCCCTTCAGTGCGAGTCATTGGGGGCAACCGCCAGTGAGGACCCCTTTTGGTGCATCAGGTACAGTACGTATTCTACTCCCGTCTGAGTAACGCGTGTGGTATCTTATTGCGAGTGCGCTTTATAGCCATCACAGTACGATATCAGATAAAATGACTAACAATTAGTAATTTTAAACACTGATATAAGCAATTTCGAAATAAAAAATCTCCCGGGCACGGTTTCCTCCTCATCAAACATAATTGTACTAACACTCTGTCCTGTCAAACACTATAAAAACAAAAACACCCATTACCAATTACCATTTACCACTGACAGTTCAAAAACTGCAACGTCACCATTGAATAGCGTATCCCGGGGGTTTTGGGTGTTTACCCCCTTGCTGTTTTCATTTTTTTAGCCTGATGTATTATAATTCATATTATTGTATTTTTCGTTATTTCTATTTTTGGCCATTCTATTCTATTAGAAAATAAATGATAACAGATAAAGTAAAGAGCAAGAGTATAGTGTGGTATGGATACAGGTGTAAAGAGGTTAGTATTGAATTTTGATTACAAATTGCATACAATGATAAATCATTATATTCGAAATACGATTCTGAGTAAAGTTCAGTTTGACAACAGTATCCCTTCCCTTGCTCTTTTATACTCTAAACATCTATAAGAAAAAACCGTAAATGAAATAATTCAAAATTAATTGAAACTGAGTTAAGTAAAATGTATTTAAGCTTCAATAAAATTTTCAAAATTTTTTAAAAAAAATTGTCAATTTCATTTAATATTATTTTAAAATATTGTAATATAATAAGAAAAATCCATATAAATGGAACTAACTTTAAATATTGATTTTACTGAAATTTGAACTTTAAAAATCTATAAATAATTTAAAAATAAAATTGTGACTTGAGAAAAATCTCAAGTAAAAAAGTATTAAAAGTATTAGTAAAAATTAATATTTTGGAATTCCGTTAAGATATATATCAGTATGCTCCAATAAAATTTTCAAAATTTTTTTAAAATTTTTTGGCTTTTCTATTAATTTTTATTGTTAAAGTATTAAAAAATAATAATGATGGATTCTAAGATTTTCGTTTGAATTTAAAACTTATCAACTTTAAATAGCTATCAAAAGAATTGAGACTTGGAACTTGGGATTTTTCTAATATTTTGATACGATGTTAAATAATATGTAAGTATATTTCAGTAAATTTTTCAAACCTTAATGCCCAAAATTGCCAATTTAATAAAACATTATCTACAAGAAAACCAGAATTTTACGAAATATTTAAAGTCCTATACTTTATAGAAAAATTAACGTAAATGTTCCAAAATTTTACCACATATATATAGTATCTACGTCAACACCCAAAAAATTTTTAAGTCCCTAACTTTAAAATTGCAATAAGAATATACAAAAGCATCGAGCGAAAAATTATAAATAAATAATACATAATTTAATCCTTACATCAAACTCACCTACATTCCCCACTTGCATAATCTTGGTTACGCCACTGTCGCCTTTAACCACAGAAAATAAATCAACTTGGAATACCTTATTAAATAACCGAAATGTAATCGCAACTAACACATGCTTTGTGTTCATTCCTAACACAAAAATTGTGCAAGCTCTCAAAAACTTAGATATCCTTCCCACATATCAAATCATCAAAGCCGGAATAAACTTTGAGGATTATGAACACATTCTCAGTTTTCCCAGACAGATATATTATATCAAACCTGAAGACATACAAAAACTCCCCGGATCATTGTCATGACGTTTATGACATGATATATCATGTCATAAACGTCCACTTGTAAAAAATATTTTATAAATGGACCAAACCCACAGTCAACGCAATACCATAATAAATCATTATTACTAAAATATACATCAGAAAAAGTTAATGAAAAGGCTGAAATTACTTTACCTCTCAAACTCTCCCAAATACACACATAGACTAGCTGAATAACACCACTATCATTACTGAATTAATTAATACTCCTGCTTCACCAATAACTCCTGTAAACGTTAACATACATTTTAACAAAGAAAGTGAACTTTTCCAAAATATCTGGGAACAGATTAAGACCATAAATTAAAAATTATAACAATAAATAATAAAAGTAAAAGACCTTTATCGGAAACCACCTCGTCACCGCAGTCCCAACTACAAATGACACTTTAAATCCCCATACTATCAACAATAAGTCTAACATAAAAAAGATGAGCTGATATTCCTGCCGCACAGGATACAGGTGTGCAATCATAGTGTTTAATTTTAATTAGAATTTGAATGCAATGATAAACCATTGCATTCGTAAAAACGATTCTGAGCGAAATTCAGTCAGATTATAATTTTCGTTTGAACTAAAAATATCAACTTAAAACAGCTATAAAAAGAAATTGTGACTTGGGATTTTTATAATATTTTAGTATGATCTTAAGTAATATATAAGTATACTTCAGTAAAATTTTCAGACCATAATACTAATTTTATCAAATTGTAATTATATAAAATTTTATCAATCATTATATACGTAAAAACGTGAATTTTACGAAATATTCAAAGTCCAATATTTTGTAGAAAAATTAATGTAACGGTTCCAAAATTTTACCACATATATATATAGTTGCTATTTGAAGTTCTAAAAAAAATTTTAAGTCTCTATCTTAAAAATTTCCTGAGTTATCGAGAAATATAGAAATCGAATTCGTCAAAATTTCATTTTTCGTGAAAAATGCCGTTTTTTCGTCATTTTTTCGTAGTTTTTTCTACCGCTTAGGGTCATTTTGAGAAATTCGAAAAATGACCTAAATAAAGTACTAACAATATCCACTTTGCTACCGGAAACATACCCTATTCGTGATAATCGGAGCATTATTTCGGGTAGTAATAATGTTAACAGAATAATAAAAAAAAAAAAAAAAAAACAAAAAAAAAATCACACATCATTGTAAAACCAATACATTCTTCGCTTCGCTCAGAATCTAAAACCAAAACTAAGCTCTTATTCAAACTCCTTCTTAAAATACCTTATTCATCTAATTTAATTTAAACTGGTCATGCCAAGTTTTTTTTTTGATCAATATAAAAAAAAAATATTTACATTTAATAATGTGACCTCTCTATTTTATCCATCCACTGTTCATCAGCCCCAAACAAACCATATATAATATATTAAAATATTAAGAATTAAATCATCTAACTCCACAAGAAAATTATGTTTAGCTACATTACACTGAAAACATAATTATATTATATCTATCTTGTATCTACGAATACCAAAATAGGTATGTACTTATTTAAAAACTAAAACTAAATTTATTGTTGATTTCAGTGTATTTAGATATTACTGTATATAATATTATTATTTAAAATTTTGATATTTTGAAGTTTGAACCATTGACACATTACATTTCATTAATTTAATAATAAAATTATTAATACATTAATTTTTAAATAAAAAAAAAAAAATATAAGCACAAATTTTTTTAGAATTTTATTATTTCTAAAATTATAATATAATATACTAAGTAAGAAGTATTGATTTTTTCTACTATAAGAATATTGTAAATAGTCACTTACCACCGAATCTGTCATATATATGGGCTTTACAATCTATTTAATATTGAATCGAGCATATTATATCATTAACTGTGGCTAATGGATAATGGATATAATATTACATAATGCATTACCTACTATAAATTTATTGGTGTATAGCAGTGATACTCAACCGGGGTGACAAAAATTATTGGAAGGTATAAGAAAAAAATAAGAGAAATTAATTTTTTTTTAATAAAATCTTACTGCCTTAATGACCATTAAGGTACGTCGGAATAACGTCTATTGTTTAATATAGACCATGATATTCAATACATTAATATAATTAGAAATTACTGTATATTTCGATAGTAGGGTGACCAAGTATATAATAATCGTTAATAAATGTGACACAAATCAAAAAAGGTTGAGAACCACTGGTGTATAGTACTATAGTATAAAGTATATACGTTTACTTATAAATTATTTTAATAATTTTATAATTAGGTACTTATAATTTATAAACATAATACCTACCTACATATGTTAATGTTGTTAAATAGAATAATTCACTTTTAAGTATCTAAGTTATACAAATCTAATTTTTTAAACGAAAATAATAACATAATAAATAATATGATTTTTATAACTCACGATAACAAAATAAATAATGTTTCATAATATTACAATGTTATGCGCAAAATATTAAATCCGGTATTCTATAGAACCCTAAGTATGTAATGACGTAATATATAAAATTCATATAAAGTTAAATGACTTATTAGTACATTCGTATTATAGTATAGCCGTATAGGTACTTCAGTGAAAATTGCATTTTCGTAATGTATCAATATTATAAATTGTGATCAATGATTGCCTGAACGATTTTTTTTATCGCACATAAAACATAATAATATAATATTATATGTGATTTATTATTATGAGTAAATTTCATAGTAAATTATAATTAAACCATATAAGTCATATGAAGACAAGGCCATAAATTTGCTTTACTGATGGCCATTGAAAAAAACCGTTATTTTTAGATGTAACTTATTCCAAAAAATGTATAGGTAATTAAAATAAATAAAATCAGGTAATTTCTATAATATTATTCATATATCATATTATTAATGTTGCTGTAAATGAGTTTCATATGTGCATAGTCATTGGGGAAAATTTAAAAGATTTTACCATATATTGGTACAATATGAACAAAAGTATTTGTTTCATGTAACCTGTATCATTTATTTATTTTATCATATATTCCCAAGATAACTGGATTGACTCAAGTTTGCAATTACAATTCAAATAGTTATTATTGTTTCTTACTTAATATTAGACACTGGTTAGGTAGGTCGTAGGTATTCTTTTTTAAATATCAGAAGTAGTTGAATATACAATATAAAATATAAAATTTACTCATATTATTACAATTCTATACATAAACTCACTTCCACATTCTTTATAACGTCCTAAAAAATTATAATATTTTCAGTAAAAGTATATATCATAAAAAAATAGATAATATAGGTAATACCTATAAATAAAAGGACGAAAGCATAATATTTAAATGCGTATTACTTAGAAATATCTACATATAAAAATGATTAATAAAGAATATTGAATTTATTAAAAAAATAGGTATATACCTAATTAATTTAAAATATATAATATTATATTAGTATAAGTAAGTATACATACAATTTTGAATCAATAGATAAGGTGATTAATTAATATAACAAATTTAGTAAAGGATATTTTAAAAATTTAACATAAAATGGTTTTTATCAAAAAATTAATAAAAATACCTATTATTAAAATATAATGGGAACTAATATTTATTATGAATTATATTTATTATTTATTAATAAATCAATAAAATAAAAATCCAACGTTAATATTATAATAATTACTATAAACAAAGACATTAGAAAATATAATGTTATATAGTATAAAAATGATGGCAATCAAAGAGAATGTGGGAGAGACCATTATTACTTAGATATTAATCCTAGATGTTCATACAATATACGTTCGGTTATAATAAGTTAGTTTATGATTAATAAATATATTATTTTAATTTTTTACTATTTAAAAAAATTTCAATTTATAATGTCACAGTTATATTTTTAAAAAAAGGTGCAAAATCTTTGGATCATAATATGTGTCACATTCAAATTTAATATTTAAGTTAAAAATAATTACCAATTGTATTATCTATTTATAAAAACACACTTTTATCTTTGATAAGATAATATTTAATTTTAAAATTATAAATTAAAATTGAACGTCTTATACGTCATAATTCGTTTTTAATATAAGTATGAAATAAGTATATGGATATTATTACAAATTATTTTTATTCGTGTTTATTATAGACAATTATTTCAGAATATATTATTATAATGATAGGATATTCAGAGTTAACTTATGTCATTTGATATCAGTATATTTTAGGAAATTTGTAATTATAATAATACTTAGGATCCGGATTAATTTTTTTAGAGATAAAATTCGAAGAGAGAACTATTTTAATTGAATTTTGAAAAATTACTGATCTTTTGAAGTGATATAAACATATTATATTATAATTTATAAAATATTGTATACCTAGTAAATTTTCTTTGTCGTAGAGGAAGCCTTCGACCACGTGTGGCACGAAGGTCTTCTATACAAATTATCACTAGCCAATATCTCTCCCGAAATAATTACTTTCATCAAATCTTTCCTTACAGATCGTACCTTTATCAGAAATATCAAATATTCCTTCTCATCGCTCAGACATATTCGAGCAAGCGTCCCTCAAGGATTCTGCGTCTCTAAAATCCTTTACCTAATTTATGTTAACGACTTACCGATGACTCAAAAATCACATCTCTCACTTTTCGACGACGATACGATGTTTTATACCTTTGACAAAAACCCAAACGCGCCACTATACAATGACAACACCAACTAAACTTTGTATACAGCTGGTTTCGACGCTGGCGTATCAAAAAATTAACCCGACTAAAATTGTGAGCGTTCTTTTCGGACGTTCAAACACCACAAACTTACCGCCATTACAAATCGACAACCATGCTATTGACTGGTCCAATCACGTAATATACTTAGGTGTAACAATTGGACGCAAACTTACCTTTTCAAAACACATCACTGACATAACTAAGGCTTTCCGCGTCCGTGGTATGCTTTACCCCGTACTTAACAAATCTAGCTCATTCCAACTAAAACAAAACTTACCATACTCAAACTCTACATATCCATCATCCGTACACTGGCTCTTCATGAGTTCCTTATTTTATTGGTCCCTCCAACTGGCCGCGCTTATAATCCGTTCAGAACATCGGAATCCGTACGATAACGGGCATGCCCACTGTCATCAAAAACTACTTAAATCGGTAAACTTCGAATCAATCCAAAATTCCATTAAGTCCCAAACAAAAACGATGTTCTACAAAACTTCTTTCTCCGATTTTAATCATATCTGTTTCCTGGATAAAACTTACCTACCTCCAATCACCAAACAATCACTCAAACCCTATCAATTAACTTGGACTTCCAACCAAGTTAACATACCACCCCTTCACATCCATCCCTTAGTAGATTCAAAGCCTGGTATAGTTAATATGTAATATGCAATAATTATCATCTACACAGATGTCGGTTATTGTATTATATAATATATAAAAATGAACAATCTAGTTGTATATAAAATATCCCATAATGATTTCTTAATATATCGATTAATAATATTCTATTAGTCTATTAATACTAAACCTTAAACGATAATACGAATTATGTTCAGTATCCGTATGATATAACTATAACACGTAATAAATATATTAGATTCTGAGAGTAGCAAAGAATGTATTGGTATTACAATGATGTGTGTCTTTTTTTTCTTTTTAAGTATGAAGACGCTTTTACTACCCGAAATAAAGCTTCGATTTTCACGAATAGCATATGTTTCCGGTTGAAAAATAAATGTAGTTGGTACTTTATTTATGTCATTTTTATAATTTCTCGAAATTGACCCTATTTGACAGAAAAAACGACAAAAAATGACGAAAAAACGGGATTTCTCACGAAAACTGAAATTTCGACGAACTCGATTTCAATATTTCACGATAACTCGAGCAATCTTGAAGTTAAATACTTGAATAATTGGGTGTTCACATAGGTATTATATTATATGTGGTAAAATTTTGGAACCGTTACGTTAATTTTTCTACAAATTTGAATATTTTAAAATTCTTATTTTTATGTATATATAATGTTTGATAAAATTCGCAATTTTTGGCATTAAGGTCTGAAAATTTTCTGAAGTATATTTACATTTTACTTAACACAATATTAAAATATTAGAAAAATCTCTAGTCTAATTTTTTTTATAGCTGTTTAAAGTTGATATTTTGAGTTTAAATGAAAATCTTAGAATCCATACGAATTTATTATTCTTATTATTTCTCAATACTTTTACATAAAAATTAATAGAAAAGCTAAAAAAAATCCAAAATATTAGAAAAATCTTAATACTCAATAAGTGTTTAAGTTTAAATTTTAGTAAAATTATTTATATTGAACTTAGAGATTGATAAATGTAAAAATTTAATCGGTACATATATTATCTATTAAACTTCCTCAGAATCGTTTTATAATGTAATGATTTACCTATCATTGTTAACATTTATCAAATTGTAATCAAAATTCAACACTATCCTCTTTACACCTGTATCCCTCCCTTGCTTTTTTATTATTATTTTTTTATATTAGTCAATTAATTTATTCATATGCTAACAAATTTGTTGAATAGATATTCGTCGGTAATGCCGGTTATCAATAAAAGTGCCCATGAAATTCCCTAAAAAGTTAGCTAAATGGTTTTTTTTCATTTTTTTAGTTAATTACTGTATAATATACTTATCGTTTGTGAATTGACAGTTGTTTTGTGTAAGCATATTTTGTATAATATTAGTACCTATTTGTTTTTATTGCACTTCGTCATAAATTGTATATACAGGCAGGCAGGGGCGTCTTCAGGTTAATATTATGGGGGGGGGCGACTTAAATACAAAATTGGTAATATTATAATATTATAAATAAATAAAGACCAAGTATACAATATGCGTATATATTTATTAATAATAATAATTATATTACGAAGTCTAATGCTCTTTTTTTAGACGAAAATCTATCAATTATATTATTTACATCGATATTTTCAAATAAAGAAGATACAATATTATCCAATAATAATAAATATTATATTGTATTATATTTTGCAGTATCATAATTACATGATTTCTAGAACATGACATTATGCGGGTACTGTAAAGTTGTTTGTAATAAAATTCGATACAATATAATAATATTAATTATTATTGAATACGAGTATAATACTATAATACCAGTATAATATCTAAATTATTAATGGTAAATATAGGAATTTTAAAATTGTGATATGAAATTTCGAGCCATGGGGGAGGCGATCGCCCCCATCGCCCCCCCCACAAAGACGCCACTGCAGGCAGGGCCGCATTGAAGATTTTGGCGCCCGGTACAAATTAAATCGTTGACCACCCCCCATGGGCATATTTTTGAAACAGTAGAACGGCGGTCGTGTATGAATAATCGTTTTCTAAGAAAATTTACGATTATTCGTATACGACTGCCGTTCTACTGTTTAAAGAATAGGCGTATTTTAGGGAGATATGTTGGAGTAGTTGTCTCCCTCCCCCGTGAAAATATAAATTAAATTATAACTTTTATACAATTACCTACTTTTAAATTTTATAAAACAGGAAAAATTTAATGAAAGAAAAAAAATATGAATTTTACATTTCATACCTGCAATAATAATAATAATAATATTAAAATAACTTTAGTAGTCTAATATTTAAAAGTAGTTATCAATGAATAGTGATTATCACTTATAATTGCGGCATGCCCGGTATATTTAAAGGTTTAAAAGGTTTTAAATTATTAAATTATTTATTTTTCTTTTCATCATAATTATCATAATTTATTCAAAATTTTGTACTTCTATATTACCTTAAAACTATAGCCACCCCTAAAAATTTGCCGCCCGGTACAATTGTACCCGTTGTACCCCCTAAATGCGGCCTTGTATACAGGTATAATTATATCAACAAAATAACAATTCGAGAGTGGTGGATCAAAACATAAAAGAAAAGAAAAATATTTACTCCACAAATACGCTAAGGATTAAAAAAAGCTTTTTACGTTTTTATCACAAGGTAAGTAATGTAATTTAATACCTTTTATTAATTTTCAAATTAAAAAAATTATGCTTTGTTTCCGTACAATTATATTTTGTGTATTTAATACTTTATACTTTATTAAAGTAATAATATTTGTCCATTCTTGATATAATAAATATATACCTAATTTAACAATTCATGAAGGGACTAGATTTCACTTTATCAATGTTATTTTCATTTTATAAAATATAATTAGTAAATTAAACTTAAATTAACTATTCAATTTATTAATATTTTTTCAAACATACTAATTTTAAAATAATAAACATATTTTATATATTTTACATTATACAGCATTTTAAATTCTGAGGGGAGCATAGAATCAAGAATGTATTAGTTTTACAATGATGTGTGTTTTTTTTTTTTTTTTATGTCTGAAGACACTTTCTCTATCCGAAATAATGCTCTGATTTTCACGAATATTTCATTTTTCAATTGCAAATGGGATGTAGTTTGTATTTTATTTAGGTCATTTTTCGAATTTCTTAAAATTGATCCGACGCGACACAAACAAAATGACGTAAAAATGACAAAAAAACGACTTTTTTCTTCGGCGATTCATCAGCTAAATTTGTTTATAATAATTACTGATTATTAGGGAACTGATTTATATGTAAATATATATGTATTTTGGAACATGTTATTTAAAACCTCAACAGACATGTATACGATTCAGAGTATTCTTAATAGAATAAGACTATTAATTATTTTACATATTTTTCATATTTTTTCATTTTTCATTTTTATTGCATATTTAATACATATTCCTAAATTTTTAATACATATTTTTGGATTTATAACATATTTTCATTTTTAGATTCTGTGCGTAGCGAAGAATGTATTGGTTTTACAATGATGTGTGTCTTTGTTTTTTTATTTTTTTTTTTAAAGTATGAAGCCACTTTTACTACCCGAAATAATGCTCAAATTATAACGAATAGGATATGTTTCCGATAGCAAAGTGGATGTAGTTGGTACTTTATTTAGGTCATTTTTCAATTTTCTCAAAATTGACCCTAAACGGTAGAAAAACGCCCAAAAAATGACGAAAAAACGGCATTTTTCAAATTTCAATGAATTCGATTTCAATATTTCATGATAACTCGGGCAATTTTGAAGTTAAAGACTTCAAAATTTTTTTGGGAGTTCATATAGGTACTATGTATATGTGATAAAATTTTGGAACTGTTACATTCATTTTTCTACAAGATATAGGACTTTGAATATTTCGTAAAATTCTCGTTCTTTTGTATATAATGTTTGATAAAATTAGCAATATTTGGTATTAAGGTCTGAAAATTTTACTGATGTATATTTATATATTACTTAACATTAATTCAAAATATTAGAAAAATCCCTAGTCTCAATTTTTTTTTATAACTGTTTAAAGTTGATATTTTTAGTTTTAACGAAAATATTATGAAAAAAATGACGAAAAAATGGTATTCACAAAAACGTAGCTCTATGGAAATGAATTATTTTATGTACCTAATATATAAACATAAAATTTAAAATTTGTATTTATTTCGAATTTATATGACTTATTTTATATTGTTACATACTTTACAGGTACTTGATTATTTTTAGTTATATTTAATTACATTCATTAAATTTTCCACTTTTATAAATGTTTTTAGTGCCTACTAATAAGTAAGATTTGATTTCTTGAATTAATTTTGTATTGCATCTTTTTATAAATTGTAAGCCCTAATTAGGTATATGTGGCCCTAAGTAATATATCCAGGTAGGCCAAAAAGTGCCTATCTGCCTATGAAGATCCATATTTTATTAATACTCGAAACTCAAACTATCACTATAATTCAATGATTCAAATTAAAATTAAATATTATTATTTTTTTTTTTTTTTAGAACATTAATTTATATTCGCTTTTAAATTCTAAAAACATATTTGAAATAAATTATAAATTATTTCTTTATGTTTGGATGTTTAGATAAATATATGAATTGGAAAGCAATTTAATAATTCATATAAGGGTCAAATCCATATTGATACATTCATATAATTTCTTTAGAAAAGGATAAATTATGTTTATAATAATATAATTTTTATATTTATATTATATTATAATATAATTATTATTATAATAATTTATAATTTTAAATATATATATATATATATATCACTTGTGTAGATATTTAGTTTTCTAGATTATAATATTTATATTATAGTAATATTTAACTAATAATGATACATATTATTATATATTGTAAATATTAGATGTATTATTCTTTATGTACAAATAAAATTGATCAAAATTTTAATAATATAATTCATTTTTATTATAATTAATAATTTATGATTATAATATAAAGTAATTTTGAAATACTTAATTTATGTATAATTTTTAATTAAATAGGTATATACAATAATGTTTATACTCAATTGTGTATTCTTCTTTATATTTTGTCTCCTTATAAATCATCTTTTTCTTCATCAAAATTAGTTACCTACTTCATCAATTTTTATTTATTTTATTGGATTTGAACTACTCGCGCTATATATATCAATATTAGGCTTATCGTTGTACATATTTATATTAAGTAATGCACTTAATCCACCTTTTTCTATAACCCAAGTACACCATTTTTCCACAGTCATGTTTTCTAAAAATGAAAACCAAACATTGTAAATATTAAATAGGTACATATTGTAAATAAATATATACAGTTAATACAGTACTGTAGTGTGTTATAATTTATAAATAATAACATAATAGTTTATAAAAAAATTTTTTTATATTTTTAATTGTTGAATGTAGGAATATTGTGTCAAAACCTACTATTTAACATAAGTTAAATTATAATATTACATTTTTTTTACCATACATATAAAAATGGTAAACCCAAAAGGAAAATGATTGTTATGAAAAGTGATCATTTAATTATTTTTTAAATATCATACGTAGATTATGTTTATTTCAAGAAAAAAGTATGTGAATGATTAAAATAAAAAAAATTTATAGTAGGTATTTTATATTATTTTCAATTCATACAAAAAAAAAAAAAAAAATAAAAAAATAAAAAGATATTTGTTTATGCTATTTAATGTATTGGTTAAAAATAATTTTAAGGATGTTTAGTATTAACAGAATTTGCATTATATTATTTTAAATTCAATAAATTAGTGAGGTAAATTATAATTATAAATTATAATAAAGTGTTAATATTGTTGTACGTACCAATCATCACATGATATTGAGTAATTATATTTTTAATATCCCAAAAAAAGTACTTTTTATATATATCTAAAATGATTTAACATACAATTTTATAATTTTATACTGAAATAATATTATATTTTTAATTAAAAAATAAATAAAATTACTTTGATCGCGTTCTATTTCTAATGTAATAAACATAAAGAAATTACTTAGGTAATAAATAATATGTATACAAGTTATATAATATAAACCCACGTTTATCTCTTATATATTATATAGTTATATAATAGTTCACAACAATATCATAACAATATCGCTCATATTAAAATAGATAATTTACATTAGTCTTCCAATGTAAAAGATGTAATTATATGCTATAAAGGTGAGATATAAAAATGGAAATCTACCTACAGAATTTCTTATATAATAATACAAGAACATATTATAGAGTGAAAAATTTACTATATAAGTAAATCAAGATTTTCTAAATCATATATTCAGATTTAAATAAAATTTACAGTATGAGAAATAAATTGTAGATCATGATAACACCAAAAATTCTTCGTTAGTGTTAACATTAAGGATCAAATAATACACATTCTGCATTGTAGTGAAATTATTTGTAGTAACCTTGTAATACATTTAGAAAAACGAATTATTATCACCTAAAATATTATAAATGATTTTGTTGCTAAAATACTCATTTTCAACAATGAATGTCTGTTATTCTAATCAAATATCTAATGAATACAATTATATCTAAAAGATGGAATACTGTAGTGGAGTAGATAATGTAAATACTAAATAGCATAGAGTAGTGTTGAGTTTAGCTTAAGATTTGAATTCAATAAAAAAATCATTGCATTCGAAAAGTCGATTAAAAGAAGTTAAATATAGTCATATAGTTATACTGTACTGGTAATCATAGGCGGTACAAGACACTCATGGCAAGGGGGGCCAGAAAATAAATTAAATAAAAAAAAATAAAATAAAAAAAAATCTATATAAATTACTATATTAATCAAAATTTTTAGGCTAGTAATACCTACTATTAAAAAGCAAGGAAAGGGATACAAATGTAAAGAGAATAGTGTTGTATTTTGATTACAATTTGAATGTAATGATACCATATTTCCCAAGATAAATGGATTAACTCAGGTTGGCAATTACAATTCAATTAGTTATTATTGTTTCTTACTTATTATTAGACACTGGTTAGGTATGTCGTATGTATTCTTTTTTAAATATCAGAAGTAGTTGAAAATACAACATAAATTATAAAATTTACTTATATTATTACAATTTTATTCATAAACTCACTTTCATATTCTTTACTATTTCCTAAAAAATTATAATATTTTCAGTAAAAGTAATATATCATAAACAAAATAGGTAGTATAGGTAATACCTATAAATAAAGGGTTAACAATGTATGTCTATGTGAATAGTGAATACTAATAAAATTGGAATGTAACCACACTTAATATTTGAAATTAATTGCGTTAAAATTCCAGTTTCTGGATGTATTCGAATTTTCATGTATTTTTTGTAATTTTTATTCTCTCAATAGCTCAATGTAAAGTAATTCGAAAAATGACCTAAATAAAGTACCTACCTACTTCATCATAATCAATTCATTATAATTGGAGCATTATTTCTAGTTGAAAAAGTATGTTCAGGAATAAAAATAAGACACAAATTATTGTAAATCCAATACATTCAACATTTTGCTAAAATATAAAAATGTACTATACATTAATTGTTATTGACATATAAATAATTCAATTTTAGATTTTTAGCAAAAAATTTTTTTACAAAATAATGTGTCTCTTTTTTTATGTATTTACACATTTTTAACCAAAATAATGCTCTGATTTTCACAAATATCGTATGTTTTCGATTAAAAAGTGGATGTAGTTGGTATTTTATTTAGGTCATTTTAAAATTATAAAATGACCCCATATGAATAAAAAAGAAGAAAAGCGATATTTTCCACGGAATAATATTTGATGAAATTAATTTCTACATTTCACGGAGACAATTTTGAATTTAAAAATTTGAAAATTTTATTGGGTGTTCAGTTAGATATTATTATATATATGACATACGTGATAAAATTTTGGAACCATAACGTTTATTCTAAATATTATCTAATATTCCTAGTTTAAAATATAGAACATTGAATATTATTTCCTAAAATTCTCGATTTATCTATATATAATATTGGATAAAATTGGCAATTTAGAGTTATAGGTCTGATAATTTTACTGAAGTATACTCACATGTTACTTAACATTTTATCAAAATATTATAATAATCCCAAGTCTCAAATATTTTTTATAGGTGTTTAATGTTGAAATATTAGTAATATCAATGTTTAAAGTATTAATTTTTCTTATTATATTTTGATACTTTACAATAATGTTAAATATAATTGACAAATAAAGTTGAAAATAATTTGAAAATTTTATTGAGCTCAGAACATATTGCTTAACTCAGTTCCAAATTATTATCAATATTACAATTACAATTTTTTTTTTTTATAACAGTTTAATATATAACATTATTATTCATACTGCTATGGAAGGGATACAGGTGTTATGAAGATAGTGTTGAATTCTGATTTAAATTTAAATGCAATCAAATTCAAAAAACGATTATTAGCGTAGTAGTATCAGATTTTGTTATTAAGGTGACTCATTTAGAGCTTTTATGGTTCTTTATATTGAACATAGAGACATTAAGAATGTAAAAATATTAGTCAATAAATACGAGTATATTATCTGATGAACTTCGCTCAAAATCGTTTTCACGAATGTAATGATTTATTATTGCATTCAAATTTTAATCAGAATTCAACACTATCCTCTTTAGATCTATTTCCTTCTCCAACAGTATCGTGTGTTTTTTAATTGTTACGTTAATACAATTAATTGCAATCGTACTTACCCATATCAAAATCTTTGGTGGCTAGAATATTGAAATGAAATATATTATATAAGTATTATAAAAAATTTTTTTAAAATAATAAACATCCAAAATTAAATATTAAATATTAATTTAATGAAAATTTTATAATTTTTTAGGAGATTGTGAAGAATGTGAAAGTGAGTTTATGAATAAAATTGTAATTATATAAGTAAATTTTATAATTTATGTTATATTTTCAAGCATCGGATAATGGTAAAGGAAGCAAAATATTGTAAGTATAATAATTATTAAGATTTAGATGCAAGATAAATGATCGCATGTGAATAAATGGTTCTGAGCATATTAGCATCATTGAATTATTTATATTATTAATGGATTATTTAATAGTATTTAGCACTATATCTAACAATAGCAGTTTTACAATTTTTAAGATTCAGTGTCTAATATTTTATTTGTTGTCATCATGAGATTAGAGAAAGGACTCCGAATTATAGTAATAAAAGTGGTACGAATTTTTCTCATTCACCAAAATGCGCTCCGAACAGAGTATCTAGTGATGTTTTCATAATATGTACAAGGAGCAATATAGGACTATTATTGGTTTTTATTATTATTATTTAAACCATTACTTTTATGAATAACTATTATAAATTATAATTTAAAGATTAGGATTTTCTTGATCGAATGAATATATTTTTAAGATTGTACGAGTTCTATAATCTGATATATATAAAAAAAGTTCTTCAATATTCATAAAAAAATAAAAAATCTGACTATTCTACAAAGCGTAACAATCCCTATAAAATTGTTTTAGCTTCATAGTTCAATTTTTCTCAAAATTATGAATTAATATTTGTTACAATGTAATAAGAATAAAGTTTCCACATTGTGTTTAGAAATTGCCTAAATTTTATCTTCTTAATAAATATCCAACACAGGATTAACTAAAAATTTGGGAAATATGTATTTGATCTCCGATTGTAGAAGTTGTATAATCTTAAAAATGCATTCATTAGATAAGGAAATCCTAGTCTTTAAATCATATTTAATAATCTAATTAAAATTAAATACTATGATTTGCACATCTATATCCCTGCGGCATGAGTATCAGCTTTTCTTTTTATGTATTATATATTACATATTATCTATTTGAATTATTTGATACAATTTCGTAAGCGTAACAATTATGAATGAATGTTTTTTTTTTTTTTTTTTTTTTTTTTTTTTTTAAATGGTTATTTTAATTTTTCATTAGAAATTATTTAATGAATAATAATATATTGTTATAATTAAACATATAAATTGTATAAGGAATGTAAATTAAATATTTCTAACCATGTTTAACATTAATATTTTGTATAGTTATTAATTTATTATTAATACTCATATGTGTAAAAGACTATTTAGGTATGATAATTTGGTAGGTGCAAATATTTTATTATATCCCATTTTGGTTCTATTCAGAATCGTTTTATCAAAAAAAGTGAATTATAATATTACTTTTAAATTAATAAAATACTATATTATTCTAACACTATTATTTAATAATTTCCTGTTATTCAGACTTATATACTTACTATAATGGTATAACATTATTTTGAATGCATGTATTTTACTAAATCCCACTAATAAAAAAAATATTGTAGTTTATGTTTATCAACTAGGAAATTATTACAATATATTTTAAATAAACTTCTTATAAATACATTCTTATCATCAAAATTTAAAATAATTTTGCAACGTTAATATAAAACAAATACAATATATAATATAATTAGTGATTAAATATTTCAATTTTTATTATTTATCTTATTTATTTTAATAAAAGATTTATTATTTAAACAGTTTTTCTCGTGTAAATTGTAGATTACGATGATAATTTATTTATATTAAATATTTCATAAAATAAAAAAAACTTTTTATGACAATTTTTTTATTTTTAACTGGAAAACAACAACATAATTATTTAAAATAAAAATATTTATGCTTTTTTATAGTAATAATATAATTAGTAATATATATTATAAAATAATATAATAATTGATAATATAAAAAAATAAATAAATAAATAAATATTTCTCTAATCATAGCCATCTTACTGGTCATCAGTTAAACAGTCTAACATGGTCTTCCGAATAAACAAAATATTTTCTTTAGGATATACAGCGCGAAAAACACATATTATTATAATAACCTCTTATTTATTATTGTAATTAAAATGTTAAGTGCAGATGTACCTACATGCGTCGTCAACAAATTATTATTCCCACCGTTCATAATATTTTTTTCCTATTTATAATAACTAATTTCTGGAATAAAAGTGAGATAATTGCATTTGTTATAAATATGTATATTAGTATATGCATATATATGTATAATGTATATATAAAAATATGCATTATTTTGTTATACATATTTTTACTTGCAATTTATATTAATATTATTGTATTATTATTATGGAAACCGGCTCCATGTGTAACCACACAGATTAATTTCTTACCGCTGGCTAATGAAATAATAATATATTGACGTGTATTTTTGTCATTTTCCAAGATATTCATATATTGAAGTATACGAGTATATTATATAGTTACTATTATTATTTCTTTACCCGAATAGTATAATCACCGAATTGGAAATTATCAAATTATTCATAATAGCAGTCAACGTGTTAACCAATAATAATAATTGTGTTCAAAAGTTTAAAAATTCAATATTTCATGATTTTGTGAAATATTTCAAACTTCAAACACTAAATATAATTATACCTATTGAACAAATCATGTGTTATAAATATAGAAGAGTCCTATATATTTAGAAATCTTAGATGAAAATACTATTGAATTAATAATATAATAAAGTAATTATATAGAATTCGTATGCTAATATAATATGGAAAAATATTTATATTTTGATAAATTTATGAATATTTCATTATATTAGGTTATATTATATTATATATTAATAGGAGATAGGTAGATAGGTGTACTCACAAAAAATAGTATTATCTAAAATATCTTAAAATTGCATTGGGTAGTGTAATAACAATAATTATTCATAATATTAATATTGAATAATAAATGTTATATACTTACTACGACAAACTTTAAGATTTAAACAAATAATACTAATTATTGTAATAATTAAAGAAGTCTATTATCAAAACAAACAATATATATATATATATATATATATCAAATCAAAATTAATTTTATATTACTTGATTATTTGTTTTTAGCTTATCTATAGCTTTAAGTTATATTACCCTGTACCCTCATTATTTTATTTTATTGTCGTTTTCACTGTTGTTGCAATAGCGTCCACACACAATTGTATGTCATAAATAAATCATAATAAATTTTCTAATAACTAATATTTAGTAATAATATACATTTTATTAAAATACATTGAACCTTTTATTTTTTTTATAATTTTTTGTATATTGGTGATTTAAATGAAAAGTTATGGAGGGATGCTTATTTATGGGTATAAGAAGTGGTGGAATGGATTTGAATTACTAAAAAAAGTGGAGGGATGGCATCCCCCCGTAGCCCACCCCCAGAATTCGACCACTGAGTATAAGTTAAAAATTACCTAATAATAATAATAATAATAGGTATTATTTTAAAAGGATTCGAACCACAAATGTATCATCTACATAGTCACATAGGTACATCATCTACGAGTAGGTTGTAGGTATACAATATACATATATAGTTGATATTACATATGTAATGCTTTAAATAAGTATAAAATGGTTATTTTTCGTATAACAGTTTTAGTATGGATAAATGAATAAATTTACTTATTATTATATCATAATCTTGTACCATAACATATCTACAGTTATAAGTTATATAATTATGATTTGAATCATTATAACTTTTTTCAAAATTATAATTAAAAAATGGGATACAGGTGTGCAAATCATAGTGTTTAATTTTAATTAGAATTTGAATGTAATGATAAACCATTGCATTCGAAAAAACGATTCTGAGCGAAATTCAGTCAGATAATGTAGAAACTAATTAAAATTTTGACATTTTTTTTTTATGAAATATTTAAAATGCAAAATTTTAACACACATATAGGAACCATATAGGTACACATATAGTACATAAATGAACACCGTATAAAATTTTCTAGTCTCTAACTTTAAAATTGCCCGAGTTATCGTGAAATATTGAAACAGATTTCGTTGAAATTTTAGTTTTCGTGAAAAATTCCGATTTTTCATCATATTTTCGTCGTTTTACCCTCTAGCTTACTTTGTTAACATAAATGCAAATTCTTTATCAACTATTTGTCTCATGACTTCGGTCAACTCATATAATTTAATAGTTTCTCAAATAGTTTTGATTGGTATCATTTCTATGTCATTCTCATTAGGATACCGTTTTTTCGTCATTTTTTCGTCGTTTTTTTTACCGCTTAGGGTTAATTTTGAGAAATTCGAAAATGATCTAAATAAAGTACATCTACTTTCCTACCGGATACATATGCTATTCGTCATAATCGGAGAATTATTTCGGGTAGTAAAAGTGTCTTCATAATTAAAAAAAAGACACACATCATTGTAAAACCAATACATTCTTCGCTTCGCTCAGAATCTAAAAGAAGGGATACAGTTGTAAATAATAAATCATTACCAGGCGAGGCTCCGGAACTATTTATAGGCGAGTGCCATTACTTTTGTAGATTATAAAAACAGTTTATACACCTATATTATATCTAAAATATATTTGTTGACAATATTACTGTATTCTGTATGGTCTGTGTAGACTTATTTACAATACAAGGCTATTACACGGAAACGATTAGATATTTCTCTAGTGGTCTAGTTTTGCTCAATTATTGTCGCTGAGATGGGTGGTTTTTACATTAAATCCGACTATTTGGAAATACGTTAAGGAATATATCAGTATGCTTCAATAAAATTTTCAAAGTTTTTTTGGCGTTTTTATTGTAAAAGTACCTATTGAGAAATAATAAGAAAAATATTTGTATGGATTTTAAGATTTTTGTTTAAACTGAAAATATCAACTTTAAACAGCTATAAGAAAATTAAGACTTGGATTTTTTCTAATATTCTGATATTATATTTTGTAATATGTGAGTATACTTCAGTAAAATTTTTAGACCTTAAAACCCAAAACTGCAAATATTTCAAACATTACGAGTATATACATAATAACGAGAATTTTACGATATATTTAAAGTTCAATATATTATAGAAAAATTTAACGTTTCAAAAATTATATCACGTATATATAATTCTATGTGAATATCCTATACAATTTTCAGGACTTTAAGTTCAAAATTGCCTGAATTATCGTGAAATATTAAAATCGAATTTATCGAAATTTCAGTTTCCGTGAAAAATGCCGTTTTCGTCGTTTTTTGGTCGGTTTTCCTATCACATTTGGTAAATTTCGAGTATTCAAAAAATGATTCAAATAGAGTACCAACTACTTCCATTTTTTAATCGGTGACATATGCTATTCATGAAAATCGGAACATTATTTCGTGTAGAAAAAGTGTTTTCATGTATAAAAAAACATAAAAAAAAAAAAACGAAAAAAGACACATATCATTGTAAAACCGATAAATTTTTTCGGTTCGCTCAAAATCTAAAAAACTGAATGCTTGATCACAATAATAATTTATGTTATTTTCAATAAATTTTATAATAATTAATATAATATTTATTCTAATATTATTATATTATTATATTAATTATAAATAAACTATACTAAAACTGCGATGTATAAGGCGGAGAAAAACATATTAGTAATACAGGTAAGTTTTTCTGCGATCAAAGAATTTTACGTGTGATTTATCAAAATAATTTTAAATTTAAAATTTTAAAAATTGAAAAAAAAAAGTGTAACACATTTAAAATTTGTTGCTACCTAACAAGATTATTTGTTCAATCTGGAGGTACTTTTATAAAATATTTAACATACCTACTTAACATACACATCATTGTAATAATTATGTTTTTATCAAAACCAGGGATTTCGATTGTGCTAGGTTTTTGTTGGATTGTGCCAACTATCCCGCCGTTTGTGCTATAGTTTTTAGTTTTCTAGTGTAAGGGTAAGGGATAGCTTCTTTCGCCTACTGGCTCTATTGATACCTCAAGGGACAAAAAATACCAACCAAATACCTCTTGTCAGATACTGCTATAGATACTCAGCGTTTTTGTGTGACCTAAGATATTGTTTTTTCTACCGCTAATAGTCAATTTTGAAAAATTCGAAAAATGACCTAAATAAAGCACCATCTACATCCACTTTTACATCTGAAACTCGCTATTCGTGAAAATCGAAGCATTATTTCGGGTAGTAAAAGTGTTTTCAGAATATTTATTTATACGTATGGATTCTAAGATTTTCGTTTTACTAAAAATATCAACTTAAAACGGCAATAAAAAAAAATTAGAACTTGGGATATTTTAAATATTTTAGTATTTAAAATAATTTAATTTAATTTAATTATTTAATTAAATTATTTTAAATAAATTAATTTTAGTATTATAATATTTTAGTATTATTTTATTATTATATTATTATTTTTTAAGTATTATATAAATATACTTCAGTAAAATTTTCAGACCTTAATACAAAAAATTTCTAATTTTATCAATCATAATATACAAAAAAACGAGAATTTTACGAAATATTCAAAGTCCTATATTTTGTAGAAAAATGAACGTAACGGTTCCAAAACTTTATCACATATACATTATTACCTATATGAACTCCCAAAAAAATGTTGAAGTCTTTAACTTCAAAATTGCCTGAGTTATCATGAAATATTGAAATCGAATTCATTGAAATTTGAAAAATGCCGTTTTTTCGTCATTTTTTGGGCGTTTTTCTACCGTTTAGGGTCAATTTTGAGAAAATCGATAAATGACCTAAATAAAGTACTAACTACATCCACTTTTCTACCGGAAAAATATGCTATTCGTAATAATCGGAGCATTATTTCGGGTAGTAAAAGTGTCTTCATACTTAAAAAAAAAAAAAAAACAAAAAAGAAAAAGAAAAGACACTCATTATTGTAAAACCAATACATTCTTCGCTACGCTCAGAATCTAAAATAATACTAAAAAGTAAAAATAAGTCTTATTTTTATAAAATATTGAAACTATTATATTATTACCTTGAACTGTATTATCAATAGCACCTAGTTATATAAAACGTATTATATACTATATAGTTATTTTATATATTGTACCTATGTTATTTATTATAATAACTTATGTTTCATCATATGGATATACGATATGAGTATCTCAATAATACTATAATATTATGGTTAAGTATTATATAATAATAATAATAATAATAATAATAATAATAATAATAATAATAAT
>JAIUCT010000016.1:5060507-5094751 GCA_021307375.1 Tetraneura akinire | reverse complement strand
AATAATAATAATAATAATAATAATAATAATAATAATAATAATAATAACTACAAAAACAACATTTTATATAATATTACATTTTCTACAAAAAGTTTTCATAAGTTCCATCTCATACCTTCGTGCTAAATGAAACATTCATTTTCACAACTATCATTACTCTGTCCAAAGTTATAACCTCCAAGTACCTTTTCGAATTCTGACCTATTAATCTATCATAGACATAATCTTTATGTAATAGGTATAAGATGTAATTATGCATAATTGATATATCTTAAGGGTGTATCAAAGATTTCTTTAAATAGTGTCAATATTGTATTGATTTACTATAATAAATATAATTACAAATATTACAATACATTTGTGCAGTCGCCAAACTTCATAATCTCACAGATAGCTACTTCAATATTTGAATACAGTACATCACACTTGAAGTTCTGTACCGAATACGCATAAGGGAAGGCTAGTTACATACGTAATAGATTATAAATATTTACACAACAAACTACAGATACTATTGATACTTGATAGTAACATTAATTATTAATTAAAATTATATATTGTATTATTTGTTTTCCCTAATTATGTCAATTATTAACGTCTATTAGAAAGCATTATGTAATAATGTAATATTATATATTAAATATTTAGGTGTATATAATACAATAATATATATTTATTTGTGGATATATATAAGTAAAGTTGCAATAATTAATATTATATGTTAATGTAAATTTTATTACTAACCATAAACATTACAAAATTGTTCAGTTGTCTTCAAATATTCTAAGTAAATAATTATTTATGTATAATTCGTTTATTTTTTTTTACTAGGATAATAAATTAAAAAGTTATTTAGATAATTAAACTTAAATTGAAAAGTATTTCAAGATGTTTTATACTCGTATATTATTTTTACTAGTTTACAATCATTACTTCGTTGTATAAATTATACAAAATAATTAGACATAATATATTTTCAGTATAATTATTTAATATTATTTCCATAAAGAAATATAATTAAAATGTTTTATTAATATTAATTTATAAAACCTCTTGCAATTTATATTCTAATCAACTGTTCATATAATTTATACATTTTATTCACATATATTAAGGGACTAGGAGTACTCACTAATTTGAACACTTCCTGCCAAATATTTAAGGAAAAACCCCGAGTCTATTAAATAAATTTATTTAAACAAATTATTTTTATAATAATATATCATTTTTCTATTTTTATTCATTTTTTAATTGTAATATTTAAATTATGTATATAGTAAATATATTTTACATAATAAATAGCATTATAGCTAATATTATATATAATATATTGACCATTGGTTCAATTTCATAGAATATTACATTCGTAAACTAACAAATTTAACACATTTTTACTACATATGTTTATGTACTACATAATATGTTTTACGCTGGACCATGAACTTCATAATATAGATATAGATATATTTTCGTTTTTTTCTTTTTATGTCTGAATCATCATATCAAAATATTAGAAAACTACATGGTCTCAATTTTTTTTTATAGCTGTTTAAAATTGACTACCCGAAATAATGGTCCGATTTTTACGAACAGCATATGTTTCCAGTAGGAAAGTGGATGTTCTGGTACTTTATTTAGGTCATTTTTCGAATTTTTCAAAATTGACCCTAAGCGGTAGAAAAAACGACGAAAAAAACGGTATTTTTCACGAAAAATGAAATTTCGACGAATTCGATTTCAATATTTCACGATAACTCAGGCAATTTTGGAGATACAGACTTGAAAATTATTTTGGGTGTTCTCATAGCTAGGTACTATATATATGGTAAACTTTTTAGTCTCAATTTTTTTTTTTTGCTGTTAAAAGCTGTTTAAAATTGATATTTGATTTTTTTTCTTGATTTTTGATTTATATTTTGTTTGTTTTTATACTTCAGTAAAATTTTGGTGGGGAAGATGCTGTACCTTCCCGTGGTCCCCGCCGCAAGTACTGTTGTTTTTAGATCCTCTCGATATTTCTGCGTTTCACCACATGATATTATCTGGTATGAAAACAACATGAAACTAAACAGCATCAAACCGGCGGCCGAACGTTGTAAAACCTCCCGGCCTACGAGTTGGTGAAAACTGCCATTTTTAGGGCAACCCCTCTAACAGACGTGCTCAACACGTGACGCTTTTTAAATTCAAAATTAAAAAAAAGAAAAAAAAGAAGAAAACAAAAAAAAAAGAAAAAAAAAGAAGGACGACAATCAGGTACACTATGATTCTAAAAACTTTAGAACTGCGAGGAACAACATCAAAATAGCTCAAATAAATGTCGAAGGTTTGACCTGAGCTAAGGCAGAAATTCTAAGTAAAATTTTTTCCGAAGTAGACTTTCTAACTATCCAAGAGACTCATGTCCGAGAAGGAGAAGCAAGCCACCTTAAGATTATAGGTTTTGATTTGGTAAATTACATTGGGCATAAAAAACATGGTTTAGCAACTTATATCAACCAAAAGAAGCCCTTTAAGGACATTGAGCGAGTGGAGGGCAATGATTATGCAGTTGGTGTTCAAATCGACAACCTGATTATTTTTAATGTTTACAAACCCCCATCGGGTAATTAGTCAGCAACTGTGCTACCCTTATGCCAACACTCTGTTATCTACATTGGAGATTTCAACTCCCACAGTTCCGAATGGGGCTACTCTACTGAAAATGAAGATAGCGAATCACTTTTAGACTGGGCAGCTATAAACCGTCTAAGACTGATATACCTCAGCATGTTTGATATACATGTTTGATGCCAAACAGGGTGGTACATTTGTATCTGGTAGGTGGGGTACGAAAACATCTCCAGATCTTTGTTTTGTGTCTGAGGACTCAGATGGCCTACCGTTAAGTGTTAATCGAGAAATTCAGGGTCCCTTCCCAAGGAGCCAGCACTTAACTATTGTCATGGACGTTGGAATTATAATACTGACCATAGACAAACCTTTTATGCCTAGATGGAACCTGCGTAAAGCTAAATGGTCTGTGTATATAAAATACGTTGAAGAAAACATAAACCGAATTAAACCTATACCGGAAAACTATGTTAGGTTTATTAAACTTATCAAAATAGCAGCCGAGAAATCGATACTCAGAGGACATAGGCACAGTTACACACCCTGCTGAACGAAGAAATGTGAATCATTATTACAGGAGTATGAAAGATATGGAAACGAAGTCACAGCAAATAGTCTTATCCGTCTGCTAGATGAAGAACGGAAAAAGAGATGGTTAAAGAAAATTGATGAAATGGACTTCACGCACTCGAGTAGGGAAAGCTGGTCATTGCTGAGAAAACTGGGAGCTGCCCAACCGTCATGGAGGGAGAGCATGGTATCACCCAATTACATCTCAAACATCCTTTTCAAGACCTCAAATATAAAACCAGGGAAGCTAGAAAATCTGAAGTTAATACATGATTTTAAAGAGGTAATCAATAGCTGTGTAGAAAAATCTGAAAGTATGGAAGATTTTAAAATAGAGGATGAAGAAAATGCAATGAAGCTCGTTAAAAGTGGTTAATCTGCGGCGTTGGTGGCATCTTACCCATATTTCTCAAATATCTAAGTTTAAAAAGCAAAGCCTGGTTAACAAGTTTCTTCTCATCAGTTAAAAATAACAATGTATTACCTAAACTATCTCGAGAATCAAAAGTAATTGCAATTTTGAAACCGGGCAAACCAGGTAATGACCAAAAGAGTTATAGACCGATATCATTATTATCAGTAGTATATAAATTATTTGAGAGAGTACTCTTAACAAGAATTTAAAAACAAATTGAGATAAATCTATCGAAGGAACAGGCAGGTTTCAGATAAGGAAGAAGCTGTTGTGAGCAGGTTCTGCCGATGGTTACGCATGTAAAAAACGGATTCCAGAAGAAAATAAAAGCAGGGGCGGTTTTTCTCGACCTATCGTGCGTGTACGATACGGTCTGGAAACGTGGCCTACTATTAAAATTAGCCAAAATACTGAAATGTAAAACGTCTATACGACTTATCGACTCTATATTGTCAGACCGGAAATTCAGAGTGCTCCTAAACGGGAGAAAGAATAGGTACAAGTACCTCCAAAATGGCATCCCTCAAGGATCTGTCCTCTCCCCAGTATTGTTTAATCTTTAATGTTTACACATCTGATATCGTGAACACAACATCGCGGAAATTTATGTATGCAGATGACGTGGGATTAGTAGCCCAAGCCGAGTCGTTTGAAAAACTGGAAGAGATACTGAATGAGGATCTATCCATAGTACAAAAATACTTTAAGTCATGGCACCTAACACTCAACCCAAACAAAACTACTTCCATCGCGTTCCACCTAAATAACAGAGAATCAGATAGAGAACTAAGCTTCATTAAGCTCAGGGAGTTAACATACAAGTTGAAGATGCCCCGAAATACTTGGGAATAAAGCTAGATATGACTTTAACCATCAAACAGCACGTAGAAGGAGTAAAGAACAAACTAAAAACTAGGAACAATATTATCAGTAAGTTGGCTGGAACAAACTGGAGGTGCAGAGAAAATATCCTTCGCACTTCTGCTTTGGCTTTGGTGTATAGTGCTGCGGAATTCTGTGCCCCAGTATGGGGGTGGAGTGCGCACACAAAAAAAGTAGATGTGGAATAAAACAATACAATGAGAATAATATCAGGTTGTGTTCGGTCAACGAAGGTGCAGTGGCTCCCGGTAATCTCAAATATAGCCCCACCAGAAATACGCAGATATGCAGCAACGAAAAAAATACTAGAACAACTTAGAAACTCGACACACCTGCCAGTTCATAACGACATATATGATGCGCCATTTAAACGATTAAAATCTAGACACCCTATTTGGTCTATCGAGAGTACAACAGATGTTCCGGAGGATTTGTGGAAGAAAATTTGGAGAGATGAAAACGTCGTAATTGCCTTCTCGTCAACGATCCAAATCAGAGAGTCCCAGGTTTTGAACTCCCGCGGGCGACGTGGACCGCTCTAAACCGAATTAGAACAGAACAGGGAAAATGTAATTTCCTTTTACATAAATGGAAAATGGTAGATACACCACTTTGCGAGTGTGGGCAGGTCCAAACTATCAAACACGTTGCAGAGGTATGCCCTCTTACAAAGTATGAAGGAGTATGAAGGAGTATGATAGTAGGGCTTCACAAAGGAGACAACGAGGCACAAGATTGGCTTAGTACCCTGAAAGTTCACGTTTAGAGCAAGAGATGTGTTTGCAGTCACTCTATTGTATTTATATGTTATGTTTATATTTATTTTATAGTTTATAGTCTTTTCTCTTGTTTAAAATTTTACGAGTATAGACGGTATATGTTTATTTAAAAGTTTTCACCAATTAATAATAATATGCCATATGAAATAAAAAAAAAAAAGTAAACTTTTCAGTCCTTAATGCCCAAAATTTCCAATTTTATCAATTATTATATTTTCATTATCTTTTATTGTTTATTACATTAAATTTATATTTTGTTGGTGATAATCATAGACATATATAACTTATTAGCATCAAAAATACGTTTGTTTGTGCGTTTTAAATATTTAATAAAGAATTGACAAAATTTTAATCAATACCTACATTATCTGATTGAACTTCGCTCAAAATTGTTTTTTCGAATGCAATGGTTTATCATTGCATTTAAATTCTAATTAAAATTAAACACTCTGATTTGCACATCTATATTCCATGCGGCAGGAGTATCAGATCGTCTTTTTCTCTTTATTACTTTATTTATTTTAATTATATCATAAAAAAATATTTTAAAAGCACGAAGTAGCTGTTGTAATGATAATATAGGATATAGTTTTGTATTGGGGTATACTATATTGTTATAAGATTTAAATTCAATAATAAATTGTCGCATATAAATAGACAATTTTGATCTTCGCTTCTGATTTCGGTCACATAATATAGATAAGAATTATATATTTTATTGTTAACAACATTCACATATTTATTAGAATGTATAGGTATTTTATTGTATTTAAATGCAAATATACTTAAATATAAATTTATATTAATTTAAGTGTTCTAACTTCTAAAATATTATCATAATAATTGTAAAATATCTAGGTTAAAACCTAATCAAATTTTCGAGGCTCTAGATTCAATCATTCCTGATTTATAGCAATATTACGTTTATTTATTTAATTGGAGAATTCTTCTTCATTTATTGGTAAGTAACTATCTTGTTTGTTTATGGAAAACAATTTTATTCATGGCCACCGACAATTATTTTTGGTTGAAACGTGTCTTCTAATTTAACCACAAAAGAGACTTGTTCACGACTAACATAATATTTTTCATATTACAATTACAGCAAACCCATTAAAATTTCGATCTGATGAATTTCGGAAATTTTGTATTCAACATGGCATTAAACATATACAAATTGCAGTCGGTACACTCTCCACAATCTAACGGACAGGTAGAGAGATATAATAGGAATCTTACAGTAATGTTATCGAAGTTAATGCACGAACATAATAATAATTGGAACGAATATTTAAATTAAGTTCAATTCGCTATAAACAATTCCCATAACCAATCAATTAACACTACACCCAGTAAGGTGCCATTTAGTATAAACTAGGTAGGAGAAATCCCCGATCAAAGACATTCAATAACTTAATAAGTAGTATAGTAGGTAATCATTAGATTTCGTTATTATATTGGTTTATGGATTTTTAGATTAAATTCGTTAATTTATAATATTAAAAAATAAAAATATATAACACATCAAATAGAAATACCACGATTAAACCTTATTTTTAAATTATTTTATTTATATATATTACTTAGTTTTAAACCATTATAGTTGTCTTATTTTGTATGTTTGAAATTTTAAACACTATTTGGTAATAGATATTAAATCAGTTCAGTGTCGACGCTCAATGTATACACACGGTGGAGCGCTCGTCCGTACTTTCCATCGCTTATTCTACCTTGTTATATTGTATGTATGTATTTTTTTTTCACGTTGTTTCTCGTACAACAATGTCTTACTTAAATATAAAATACTGTCTTAGTTATACTAAATAAAGTGATCGAGTGAACGCGTAATAGTTCATTTTATTTATTCTAAATAATATTAGAACGCCGCGCCGGCCGCGGCAATTGCGAATCGTTCTTATCTGAAGGCTAAGCCTATAGGTTATTACCGATATCGACTATCTCATTAAATGTCTAACATTAATGATGTCCAAAATAAAACCGTTGCTCCTATTCATATTGTCAACAAGAAAGGTTAAAAACTCATTAACGGCCAATTCAAGTTCAATGAACGACTTAGATAATGACTGGGAAATTAAAATTAATAAAAATCAAAACATAAGAAATATCTACGTCATCAAGTGCAAGTATGAAATCACCAACACTACCGAAAAACAAAAAACCAAAAATACCATTATTCATTACTACCAATCGTTTTGAAGTTCTATCTCAAAATGTTGACGAAGTTTTCGCTACTACACCACAAGCAGCTATACCCATCGAAACTATTCCAGACGAACTAATTAAACCTCCACCTCCAATTTTCGTCAAAGGTGTATTAGAATTTAAAAATCTTTGTAATGAAATAAGCGAACTTATTGACAAAGATAAATTTTTCTGTAAAAATCTTCTACAGATCAATTAAAAATCCAAACTGCAACTCCAGAAACATACAGATTACTAGTTCATTATCTTAAAAATAACAATGCTCAATTCTATACGTACCAGTTAACACAAGATAAACCGATCAGAGTAGTAATTAGAAATATTCACCCTTCTACTGATATCAATGAAATTAAAAAAGATTTAACCGAATTATCATTTGTTGTTAAACAAGTGACCAATGTTTTACATAAAACAACTAAACTTGATCTACCCTTATTCTTTGTGGACTTAGAAATATCTGATAAGTCACTGGAAATTTTCCAATTACCCTCACTTTTATATACGAAAATCAAAGTTGAGGAGCCTTATAAGTCGAGAACAATATCTCAATGTCAAAATTGCCAAGAATATGGACACACTCGTTCATACTCCGGATACCCGCCTCGCTGAGTCAGATGTGGAAACTCACATCTAACTTCAGACTGCTCCAAACCAAGGGACAGCCCAGCCAAATGTGCCCTGTGCTCGGGCAGCCACCCTGCCAACTACCGAGGATGCAATGTCTTTAAGGAACTTCAACGACGAAACAAGCCAAACAACAAAATTTTCCACAATAAAAACATCTCAAGCAAGAAACCTCTGCTGTCACCACCTATTCATCTCAACACCAATCCTGAACATCAGCAGCAACAATTAGGCAGCGAAAACACAAACAGGTCACGTACGTATGCATATGTAACTGAGGGTCACCAATTCGCAAACTTGAATACCCCTACAAACACCAATGAAACCTCACTTCTAAAATTCCTTGACGAGTTCAAATCTATAATAAACCCTCTTATCTCTCTCCTTACCACCGTTCTCTTAAATCTCATTAATACTAACAATGCCAAATAATAACGCAACATTTTACTCTCTCCTCATCCTAAATTGGAACGCAAACGGTTTAACAAAACACAAAGACGAACTCTTAGCCATATTACAAAATAACAGGATCGACATCGCACTCGTATCAGAAACCAACTTCACTAATTCAACACACTTCTATCTACCTGGGTTTCAAGTCTTCAAAACTGACCACCCTGATGGCACCGCACACGGGGGTGCCGCTATCATAGTGAAATCTTCCCTTTTATTCTATCCTCTCCCGCAATTCCAAACAGATCACATTCAAACCAGTGGCATACAAATAACACATAACAACAGCCCTCTAAATATATTTGCAGTATATAGTCCCCCACGCCACACAATAACCTTATACCAATTCAACGACTTCTTCCTTACTCTTGGCCATAAATTTATAATAGGAGGTGACTTAAATGCTAAACATATACAATGGGGCTGTCGCGTAAACAATCCTCGTGGATACTTACTTGAATTCACAACGCAAAATTCTAACTATAAAGTATAATCTCCCCCTTCACCAACTTACTGGCCCACTTCACCCAGAAAAGGCCAGACATCTTGAATATATTTATTTCTAAAATCCCCAACAGTTTTCACAGCCTTACAACTAATCTCAACGATCTCTATTCTGATCACTCAGCCATTCTCTTAACAATCAACACTGCCCCTCTTGCTAAACCAAAACAACCAAGCCTCATCCTAGGCCAAATGGACTGGGTAAAGTTCAAATCCTCTCTCGACAACCAATATAACCTCAAAATTAGCTTAAAATCTCCTAATGATATTGATGAAGCAGTTCACCTCCTAACCAAGTCTATACAAGAAGCTGCTTGGTCTTGCTACTCCCCAATCCCAACAACAAACCCCTCTATTAATCTTCCCTTACATATAAGAATACTAATCTCAGATAAACGGAGAGCGCGTACAACCTGGCAGAGGACCAAATATCCCTTGGACAAACGTAAACTTAATAACTTAACTAATAAACTTAAAAGACTCTTAGCCTCTATTAGATCTGACAATTTCGCCAAACGCCTCGTCTCCCTCTCATCTACTGACAACTCACTTAGGCAAACAACAAGGAAAATCCTTCGTACAAAACAATCTGTTCCTCCACTAAAAAAAACCGATGGTATGTGGGCCGTTACTGATCTAGAAAAAGCCAATATATTTCGACATCATCTCTATTCCATCTTCCAACCTCACAACAATATTCTTACCCCTTCTCAAATCGAAATATGTAAACCGTTCTCTCTCCCACCCTCTACCCAATACTCTCCCACCTAACCATATTAGTCCTAGTGACGTTGAATATGCTATAAGAAACTCCACTCGTCACAAAAGCCCAGGCTATGACC
The DNA here is from genome assembly GCA_021307375.1 of Tetraneura akinire. Classification (NCBI taxonomy): domain Eukaryota; kingdom Metazoa; phylum Arthropoda; class Insecta; order Hemiptera; family Aphididae; genus Tetraneura; species Tetraneura akinire. The sequence goes on along the minus strand of JAIUCT010000016.1, from coordinate 5,084,846 downwards.
TAATCACAGCTGAGGTAGCTGCTCAACTCCCCAAAAAAACTCTGCTTCTCTTAACACAAATTTTCAACTCTATACTTAGGCTGTCATACTTCCCTGTTCTTTGGAAATTTTCTATCATCGTTATGATCCCCAAACCTGGCAAACCCCCCGATTCTCCTTAATCTTACAGACCCATTAGTCTTCTTCCCTTATTTTCAAAAATTTTTGAACGAATTATCTTAAAACGCATCCTTCCTATCATAGAAGCTAGCATACCTAACACCCAATTTGGATTTTGCCATAACCACTCTACAATATACCAAGTTCATCGACTAGTGGATAAAATATCGTATACTCTTGAAATAAACTCATTTGCACAGCTGCCTTCCTTGATGTATTGCAGGCATTTGACAGAGTGTGGCATAAAGGCATACTCTTCAAACTCAAATCTATTCTTCCGCCATACTATTTTCTATTATTTAAATCCTATTTAGAAAAGAGACATTTTGCCGTTCGATCTAGCTTCTCTTTATCTGAAGTTTCACCAATCCATGCAGGAGTACCTCAAGAATCTGTAATAGCGCCTCTACTCTTCAATTTATTCACCTCAGATCAACCTACCACCCCCTACACCAGGGGTGGCCAACAGGTCGATCGCGATCGACTGGTCGATCGCTAGGTGAATTAGAGTCGATCGTGACACCATTTGGCATTTTTTTAAATTTTTGAAGAAAATTATTATTTTTATTTTTTTTTTTTTTTGTAAATGTGTGTGTCTTTGTATACTTATCCCACTAATATAAAAATTAGATTAAGAAAATAGATTAAGAAAAAGGAAATAAATAATTCTGAAAAATGAGTCTATACACTGATATAGTGTTATATATCGTGTAGGGGTGTAGGTATACATTGTTCGTACCATGTACCTAATCTTATGGATAATGTATCTTATGGATGTTTAATGATAATAATAATAATAATTTTATAATAATTTTTTGTAGGTAATAATAATATAACAATACTTTTCAATTAATTAATAGTTAACTTTTGTTTTTTTACCTCCTTTTTTTTTTTTTTTTTTTTTTTTTGGTCGATCGCGACAACCTTAAAAAACTCAGAGGTCGATCCCTAGTCTTTTAAAGTTGGCCACCCCTGCCCTACACTACAACTGGTGACTTCCTGACGACAATGCACTTTTGACGATCCATTCCGACCCCGAAATAGCCTCAAGTCTCGTACAAAATCATCTTAATCTCTTATCAACCTGGTATAAAGACTGGGGGATAAAGATCAACGAAACTAAGTCCATTTATTGTACGTTCACACTAAGGCAAATAATCTGATCTCCGATCTATCTCAACAATGTACCTCTCCCAAATGCCCAAAATGTCCGATACCTAGGTCTACAACTAGACCGCAGGTTAACTTGGGCAATTTACACCCACTAGATAAGACTTGCCTTGAATAATCGCTCTCGCCAATTACGTTATCTTCTCACTTCTCAACACATCAACTTAAAAAACAATATACAAACTCCTACTCAAACCGATCTGGACATACGATATCCAACTATGGGGTGCAGCCAAAAAGTCCAACTTAAATAAAATCCAAGTCTTCCAATCAAAATCTCTCCGCCAAATAATGAAAGCCCCCTTCTATGTATCCAACGACACTCTACATAGAGATCTAGCCATTCCAACAGTCCAAAACGTAGCGAAAACGTTCTACAGACGCACACACTCTAAGTTCCTCAACCATCGTAATCCCCTGATTTCCGAGCTATCTACCAACGCTAATCCTGGTGACCCCAGAAGGCGTCTTAAACGTACCTGGCGTTGTGACCTACTTAAATAAAATTTGTATCTAACTCTACCTCTCCTAATTTTGTGTCTCACTCTCTCTCCTAACACATTAAAATAAAATCCGTATCTTATGTGTCTCCAATGGGCGGCTTCTTATCTCCTGTCACTCAAGCCATGCCACCTACATCACATACGCTTATTGTAAAATAATATTTATAGATCGTGTATTTTAATAATAAAGAAGAAAAAAAAGATATTAAATACTTTAGAAGATATTAAGAGATGGAAAAAGTGATGTATAAGTAGAGTCATTGAGGTGACAAAATAAGAACAAAGTTATTTTTTTTAATACCTTCTTAATTTTCAAATTATATAAATATATAACTTTAATATAAGTTTTGAAACTAAAAAGTTACTAAATATGTTATTGTATATAATAACGTATTTACATATTATAATGAATTAACATTGCATATACAATAATATACAATAATAATTAGTCAATGTACTTGTAGAATATTAAATAATAATAAAATATATTATAACAGGAACTTACATACAAGTGGTTGTTTATACGTCAATATGTATGATTTTTTATCACCATCAGCTATACGTATATTGCATAAAAAATATGTTAAATATGTAATATATTGTAATGATATTATGAAATATCATCATTTATTTTCTTAATTGTAATTTTAGACATGAAATAAGATGATACTATTGTTAATATAATCGTCAAATTTTCGACCAATTTGATTGTATGCAAATAAACGGATCACCATTCATCAAACACCGTCACGGTTTGGATAGCCAGTTAAATTATCCCTCCAATATAGAATTTGCTGACTTTTACAATTTTTCAAAAATACACGTACATGGTGCCGAAGACGGCGACTATGTATAGAGTATAGTTACATAATACTTTAATAAATTTGTTTATATTATTTAAAACATAGACGGCGCCGGAATCGGCGACCATTCAAATACCATAAGGTATTTTTTAACTTTAGTAAAATAAGACAACACGGTCGGCAAGTCACGAATTAATAAAAAACCGTTAAACATTATTTGTTCCAATGGATATTCTATGAACAGAATAAAAGGCCTGTGATCTATCAGATACGTGTCTCCGAGTCCATCTTATATAATTTTTTACAATTCGGACATAAACAATTCTATAATATAATTGATTAATTCGTCGGCAAAAACCATTTTGAAGATCGGACTAAAAAAAGGTATAAATACTACGCAGCAAGTCAGATTTACCTCCAGTGTTTGTCTGTAGTCTCGACGGCCAATACGCTATACACCATATCTTTCGAGAAGATTTATATAGGAAATTATTTTCGGTGTTGCAAGTTTCATTCATCAAGAATAATTTCACCAGCATTATTATCGAGATTATTATTATTATTATTTTTTTATACAACTTGCGAGTTCAGTAGTTCACCTACACTTTTGATAATCGCCACTGGATTTAAGATAGTGGTTATTATTTTATTTATCGCCTTTTGTGCTGAATGAATAATTTGATTAGTGAAGTTACAAACGCTTTTATATTTTTACGATATATTTCAACATTAAAAAATAAATATATATTTATATAGAAACATTAGAAACTACAATTTAATTTAATACCTAAGAAATTAAGATATAACTAAAATAAAAGAATATAACTAGGATAAAAAAAATAAATAATTTTTAAGATATCGTAGTAAACTTTTCTAAAATTAAGATACATATAAATATTTGTTCTATAATAAAAATAAAACTATAATTAATGAAATACAAATAAAAATAAATTTATTTAAATAACGTAAATAATTTATATTAATTAAATTGATTTAGAATTTGTTATTTATCATTATATTTATATATTATATAATATATATATCTCGGTAACTTTCGAATTCACTACCCCGACGCCGTTCTAATATTGGAGTTATAAACCATTATCAATTTCTTACAGCTATTACTATTACTTAATTAATCAATATACTTTATCCATAATCTATGTATATTAACACCCTTATTCACCTTTACATATCCTCTTTTATTTTATCATTTTATTTTATTTGTGTTATTAGTTTATTACAATATAATCTCTGTAATGAAGACTATTCAAATTTTGTTTTTTCAATATTATTGCAAATAACTTACAAAATGATTCATCAATTATTTTCCTTTTTTTATCTAAAGTAATAAAATATATATACAACTAGGAATTATTTTGGTAATTAGTAATTATAAATTTACAATTATGGAAATTAATTTAACATTGGAAAATATTATATGTATAAACAATTCTATTGTACAATATATACATTACAGTATTACACTAATGTACGTTAGTGTCAATTATTTTTCGGATTATCAATAACTAGGTATTATTAAATGTGTATACTTTCTGTAGATAATCATTTTAGTTGTTGAAATTAAGTATAATATTATAGTTAAAGAATAATATAGTAGTAATTATTAAAAATTTTAAATTCTACCATTCGTATATTTTATATTCTGAGCGAAGAGAAGAATGTATTGGTTTTACAATGATGAGTGATATTTTTTTCTGTCTGAAAAAACTTTTACTACCCGAAATAATACTCCAACTTTCACAAATAGCATATGTTTCTATGCAATATCATATAAATTATATTATAATAATATAATTTCTAAGCAATATGATTGTAAGTGAAGTTCAGACAGATAATGTAGGTATTGATTAAAATTTTGACATTTTTTATTAAATATTTAAAACTCAAAATTTTATCACATTTCACATATATTGGGAACATATATGTACACATATAGTACAAAAATGAACAACCTATAAAATATTCAAGTCTCTAACTTCAAAATTGCCCGAGTTATCCTGAAATAATGAAATCGAATATGTAGAAATTTCAGTTTTCGTGAAAAATGCCGTTTTTTCGTCATTTTTTCAGCATTTTTTGTCGCTCTATCGTATAGGCTCAATTTTGAGAAATTCGAAAAATGACCTAAATAAAGTACCAACTACATCCAATTTTCTACTGGAAACCTATGCTATTCGTAAATATCGGAGCATTATTTCTGCCTTCTTGTCGAAAATGTGTCTTCATACATAAAAATAAGAAAAATCCATATTAATACTTTAAATATTCATTTTACTGAAATTTCAATTTTAAACAACTATAAAAAAAATTTGGGCCTTGGGATTCTTCTAATATTTTGATATCATGTTAAGTAATATGTAAGTATACTTCAGTAAAATGTACAGACATAAATGCCCAAAATTGCCAATTTCATCATTCATTATATAAATAAAAACGAGAATTTTACAAAATATTCAAAGTCAAATATTTTGTAGAAAAATTAACGTAACGGTTCCAAAATATTACCACATATATATACTACTTATGTGAACACGAAAAAAAATTTTCAACTTGATAATTGTCCGAGTTATCGTGAAATATTAAAATCGAATTCGTCGAAATTTCCGTTTTTTCGACATTTTTTCCATAATATTTTGTTTAAACTAAAAATATCTACTTTAAACTGCTATAAAAAAAAAAATTTAGACAAGGGTTTTTTATAATATTATGATACCATATTAAGTAATATGTATATATACTTCAGTAAAATTTTCTGACCTAAATGCCCAAAATTGTCAATTTTATTAAACTTTATATACATAAAAACGTAAATTTTACGAAATATATATAGTAGCTATGTGAAAACCTAAAAAAAAATTGAGGTCTCTATCTTCAGAATTGCCCGAGTTATCGTGAAATATTGAAATCGATTTCGTCAAAATTTCAGTTTTCGTGAGAAATGCCAATTTTCTGTCGTTTTTTCTACTTAGGGTCAATTTTGAGAAATTCGAAAAATTACCTAAATAAAGTACCAACTAGATCCACTTTGCTACCGGAAACATACCCTATTCGTGATAATCGGAGTATTATTTCGGGTAGAAAAAAAGTCTTCAGAATATAAAAAAAAAAAAAAAAAAAAAAACAAAAAAAAATCACACATCATTGTAAAACCAATACATTCTTCGCTTCGTTCAGAAAGTCAGAATCTAAAGGGAAGAAGAAAATATAAATTTACATAATTAAAATTGAAAAGTTTAAGGAATTAAACATATTTAAATAAATAAAAAAAATATTAGTACAAATCATTGAGATACTTGTGATTAACGAACTGAACATAGCTCTTCACTTCGTGGGCTAACGGTTGACAAACTTACGCGTAATTCGCTCTTTTAATATCTTTAAGTGTAATTCTTTTTTTTTTTTTTTTTGGTTTTGTTATTTCCAATGTCAAAAATTCTGATTTCAACATGTTCGAAGTTGAAGAAGAAAGCAAAATTTGTAATGCTCTACTGCTCACATTGGAGTATTCTTTTTGTAAATAAAACCAAAACGATTCGATGTGAGGCATATAAAATTTTGTTTTTAACGTTGAATCTGATGATAAATATAAATTTTAAATAATCAATTTTTTTGATGACACTCATGACTCATTACGAGATAACCCGCGACACACCGATTGAGAACCACTGCTATAAACTGTATAAATAGCTAAGCATACATACATAAAAATAAAAAAAATGGTAATTGCAATATACACACTATTTTAGAACTAATGATATCAATATATAAAAAAGTAAAGTTTCAATAAAATTTTCAAACATTAAAAACTCAAAATTGCTTATTTTAATAATTATTTTTGAAAAATTTATTCTTATGGGATATTTAATTTTGATAAATTTGAATGACCTAAATAATATGTAAACTACAACCACTTTCCTACCAGAATTATATACTTTTCGTTAAATTTGGAGCATTTTTTTTTTTTTATTATTATTTGGTCAAAAATGTGTCTACAGTCATGAAAAAAAATCCCCCTTCATTATTATAATATATTAATATCTATTAATTCTTCGCTTTTGTTCAGAAACTAAAATTGTTTATAGTATATTTATTATACCTGTATCGTCCAATATATCGATGAGACATTTGTGAGATGTATTGCATTCTGAAATAAATGAGTAGATATTATAATGTAGCATGCTGCATGCAGGTAATATAATATAAGGAAAATATCAATATTATTAATGAAATCTCTTGTTTATTATTTAATATTTAGGTACTTATTCCATAAAACTAAATTTAATATAAAACAAACCGAAACGTATTTAAAATATCTACACATATTTTATAATACCAATATTGTTATTTATAACTTTGATCTATGATATTGCTATAGATTTTTAAATTTAACACATGAAATTAGATTATTAGATAAACTTAATCTTATGTTTTTTTAAATGAAACCATTAATTATTTAATTTTTTTTTAAATAGACTCATATTTATATAACATTTTAATATTATTCTTAGTTCCTATATAAGAAACAAATATATATTTAACTATAAAAAATTATTCTACAATAAGAATATTGTAAATTTATTACTTACCACCAAATCTGCTGTGTATATGTTTTACACATTCTATTTCAAATTGAATCAAACATAATATATTATTAACTACAATGGTTAATGGAAATTATTATAAATTTGTAGATTAGGTATATGACCTATCTTTTCTGCATTCCATTTAATAGATTATAAGTATTTTAATAATTAATGGTCAATATTTATCATGTGAATATAGATTTATATAAATTATCATATTACATCGTAATAAATTATAGAAGCTCACTTTTATATTCATCGTTTCCTAAAAAATTAATATTTTCAGTATAGCTAATATATACATTTATAATCTTACTACTATTGAATTCTGTACATATACATATAAAAATTGTTATTAACATAAAATGATATGAAAAATATTAATTTATTAAATATTTCCGTTTTTTAAGCCAGTATAAATAAATAAATTTAAATCATAAAATTGTAACAAGTAACTGTCAAAGAAATATGCGTGAAATTATAATTTCTCAAAAATTAACATCTCTAACAAATAATTTTTTACATAAAAAAATTTTAAATTTACAATATTATGTATAATTATAAATTGTTCTAAATTATAATTATTCACTAATAAATTTATTGAGAAACGAACATATATTATACAAATATAATATTATAATAATAATTACCATTAACCCAAACATCAGAAATTATACTATGCAAAATAAAAAGTATTGCAATCTTATTATATGTAGCAAATCCCATGATTACATAGATGTATGCTAGTCAATAATATAATATTCGTTCTGTGTATCTATGTAAAATATAATAAAATAATAATTTTTTACTTTTATAAATATAATTTTTATTGTACATATAATTTTTTTATCCAATATCTATACCGTAACATATTACGTCAATAAAAGGTAAAAACGTATAAAACTTAAATATCAAATTTCATATATAATAGGTACTTATTGTGCTATAGGTATTTTTGAATTTAAAAGAATCCATCATTAATATAAATAGCTCTTATGTCATATTATAAATATCCACAATTTTTCATAGATACCTACATAGAATGAAAATTAAATGTAAATAATTATAAACAAATAATAGTCTTTAATTAATGAGTTTTGAATATAATTATAGCATAAGACATGATATTATACATATATAACATATATTACATCATATTATATTAGTAATGTTATTATTATCTATTGCATATTTCATTTAAAACCAAAGTTCTATCATTTATATAAATAAAATGCTTATTTATTATATTATTTATAATATTATAATATTCATTATATTTATCATGTTACGCCGTAGGTAGGTATTACATTAAAAACTAAAATATAATTTTAATTTGCATCAACAATTTGTTGAGATGTAAAAAATGAATGCAAATTAAAATTATATTTTAGTTTTTAATGTAATACCTACTGTGTAACATAATCCTAATGACAAATAATATACTATTATTATATTATATTATTTATTATTACTAATTATATATTATTATATAAAATAATTATAGGTATATTTTTTTTTTTTATACATATATATATATATATATACTAGCTGACCCGACAGACTTCGTCCTGTCAAAAAGATTTGTAATGTGGCAGTTTTTGTGCCTACGTATATTAAAAAATTCTCCTGAACAGAACCGTCACCCTGGTGATAGGGCGTTGTGAATAAAAAATAATTAAATAAAACATATATAAGGATTTAAAAGTAAGTAATCGCTTTATTGTTAATCATGTGAATCATAATTATTATTATTATCATTGTAGTGCTTTGTGGTATACGATGTTTTTTGTTTGATTACCTGGCGCATAGATAAACAAATCTGATGGTTTTCCAACACGGGAACAGGCAACATACAATTGACCATGGGAGAAACATGGGTTTTCTAGATTAATACCACAAACACTTAATGATTGCCCCTGGGACTTGTTTATAGTCATAGCAAAAGCAAGACACACTGGAAACTGTAGTCGTTTAAACTCAAATGGCACATCAGTCGGAATCATTGGGATGCGCGGTATGAGAACATCTTCTCCTTTATACTTTCCTATAAGTATAGTTGCTTCTATCACATTGTTTAGTAATTTTTTTATCGCTAACCGTGTACCGTTTTGTGTTGATGAAATAAAGTTTGTAATTGTTCTACAATAGACCTCTTTACTAAATTGTTATGTGCACAACGCAGATCAATTTCTTGTGGTGAATTGCCCATAAAATAAATTTGCAGGAATTTGTTGTCGCTATCTGACACTGGTAACAGTGAACCTGCTCTGTGATATATTTGCCCTTGTATCTGTAAATAAAAAAAAATATTATGGTGTGGTATAAATTAATGGATTGTCAGTGATCAAACATAAATAATATTTGATCTTAAAAAGTATATATTTAGTTTTAACTAATATCTATCAAATATAAAATATAATGAAAGTGTCACTGAAACTGAATCACCATATAATATGATGACTAAGTGATATATTTCGTAATGATTAAGAAATTGAAGATTAGTGACACATCTTAACTTTGGTGACAGAAAATTTTGTTCGCTAAAATAATTATGAGTAACTGCTATAATACATACCTTGAAAGTTGGCATAAAATTTTCCCGAACTACATTTGTTGCCCCAAATGAAGTCATTTGAAAGCAATTGTTATATTGTTGGATATGTGTCAAAAAGTGTATAGAATCTGTTCCTATTCCTGAAACCAATGAGTACAATGGTTCTGGTGGTGGATCCAATGGTATCAATTTCACTTTACCATTTGCGCAACACAATCCATTGGCTTCGTTTTTGTATTTTAATGCCTTACAGTGTGAGCAAACCGAGTTCATAGAACCAATAACAACACATTGGTAGTTACTGTAGTCAATTGACACATCGTAACTGAAAGCAGCTCGATTCAAACTTGCGCGATTATTAGTTGAATGTCGCGCTCGCGCTTCACGCGTTTGTGATATCCGAATTCTTTCACGTTCATTTCCGTCGTCACGTTCTTGTGCAGTACGATTAGATAGGTAATTAGCTTGGTTTGTAGCATGTCTGGTTCTTCTACCTAAATTGCTTCGTCTTATAGGAGGCATATCAAATATAAATTATTTTTTAATTATTTTTTTTTTAAATTATTTTTTCACTAATCACGAACTAAACAAACACTATCCATAGCAATAAAGCAAAAATAATACCATAGCAATAAAGCTCAAATTGACTACGTTTTAGTTACAAATCATTTGTATTAGAAAAAGAAAAGGGCTATTTTTAGGGTTTTTCCAGCAATAATTCTAATTTTTCTCGCCGTAAAAACCATCCTTGAACTTCAACGAACATTTTAAAAAAATATTTGGCCAAATTGGTCCAGGCGTTGTTGAGTTATGCGGTCACCAACACATTTTGCGATTCATTTTTATATTATAGATATATATATCTGAATATATAGGGTGAACCAAATACCTTACTACACTCATTTTCTCGGTCAATTAAAATTTTTAATAATTTTTTATTTTTATAAAATATATAGAACTTATAACACTTCATTTTTATATAAAAATGAAAAATTAACAATTTTTTTTCCTATTAAATTTTTAGGTTTTGTACTTTTTTAAATGGCATGCTATATCTTTTCTTATTCTATCATATGGGCAAAAATTTAAAAGAAATTTTTAATTTTTGTCAATTCGTTTTTATAATACGAGTACCTATATGTCTTTAAAAATGCATTCATATTTGATACATATAGGAGTTTTGGTCAAGATTTTTACGTCACTGTAACTACACACTGTGTGATTGTAGGGAGAGATGTTGGTATTTAATTGATTGTGTTTATCATCATAATAGTATACTAAATTGGAAATACACACTCGTTACTCGTAGGTATATGATTTAAACATTGTCAATGTTTACCTAAAATATATTATCATTAATTACTTATATAATCAGTCATAGTATAATCTACAATTTTATTTCACATCATGACCAATGACCAACAATTGATTGTAACCATAACCATAATATTATAAACTAAACTTTACTTTGAAAATAAAATAATTTTATAATAGTTTTCACGTGCTATTTGTTTGCCATATAGTAATAATATACTAATATTCAGTATACACTGTCGACACTGCTGACTGCTATAATTTGCAGTAGAATTTTTTTGCACTTGTGTAGATCAAATTAATGGTTCAAGCTTAATACATAATGTATTAATTTTTGTAATTTGTATGGATTTGGAGCTTGTATTAATGAAGTAGGTAACGACTATAGTAACAGAATGAGAATAGGTACCTAAGTTTTTAATTTTCATGAATGTTTTTCTTTCATTTATCAGCTGTAGAGCATATTTCTTTACAAAACAAATGCTTATATATAATAATAAATAAATAAAAACCCAAGTCCACAAAAAATTTACTTTATTATTTTAGTAAATACCTATTTCGACAACGATGTTATCATCTTCAGTACTAAACACAGACTGATCGATCATAGCTAGCTACATGCGCTTAAATACTAGTGGTCTTTCACTTGTAAGTCATGAGTTGTATGACTTATTCGGGCGCGTCGAATATTATAATAGTTTTAGTAAACAATTTTGTAATATATAATATATATTATAATATTATTTAATATAAGTAGGTATATAATTATTTAGAATGGAAATTAAGAAATTTATTATTTCATATTTCATTTTCGTATAAAATAAGTAACTATAATTAATTAATATTTATTTAAAAAATATATTTAATATTTAAAATATTCATATATTGTATCATATTTTTTTTTTTACTATCCGAATAGAAATTGATATTTCCCATCATTTAAAAACAACACTGGGGTCTGACCACAACAGCATGAAAATAATTAACTTTTTGAAAAACGTCGAGCTATTCAATCTAATACAATGTTTAATATACAGGGTGAGTCTCGAGGATTTGAATTGTCAAATTATTTTTCAGGATTGCCTGGTTCTATGCAATATTTTTATGTATATTTTTTTTCTTGTATCTAAATAAAATTTATTGATTTTTTAATTCAAAAAAGCCATTTTGTTGTTTTGTATTTAAGAAAAATTTTGGCATTAATATTTCTTCTTAAAGTGCTTTCATTAATTATTAATGATTTTTTGAAATTGATGAAAATATAATATTTTTTCATTATTTGAAATACGAGTATAAAAGTTCACCGAGTAGTGTATCAATATATTATCATTATCTAACTATTTTGTCCATGATATTCGCATGTACCACAATAATTCCATCACGTGTTAATGATAATTGATAATTAATTATTGAAATAATGTAATGCAATAAAAAATTGTTATTCAATTGATAAATTATTTCGTTTTGCTTTGGACATGTAATACCTATATTAATATTGTTTTATGTTACAATAAATGAAACAGGAAATAGTGATGCAATACGACTAAGACCAATCATATTAAAGAATACCCCTCTCATCACCACTACAAATTATACTTCAATATAAATCTTATATAATATTATGAGTATACAGCGATCCCTATTAACAATTATTTTAATTAAATAGGTGGGGATTCCAGGGGGCATGCCTATAAAAAGCCGTCGCAGCTACACTAAGATGCTTTATTTCCGACACTCGATTGACCACTCAATCCAATTGTTATGAACCCCTGAATATTTTATTTTATATTCGAGTATATTATTTAATATTAATAATGTTAAAACACAGAGCATCAGGAATTGTGTGTTGGACGGCGACGAGTGAAAAGGATGTGCTGAATATGCACATTATGGTCGACATTCGCCACCGTCCTCGCGATACGACGGAGCCCAGTCAGTCTTGAAACTAGGTACGTAAAAACAGATAAGTTGTACACCGATATTTGTTTAATTAATAAACACAATTATTAAAATTATCTTTGTTGAGCGTTCATTTTATTTTTAAAATTATTGTTGTGCTAAGTTCATAACACAATGTTCCTACTCCCGTTACTCTCATATTAATATTCTCTTGAAGACCATGTAGAACGCTGTGAGGTTGCAGACGAATTCGCGTGCCTCATAGTTGTTTGTTTCATGCCATTCTTTTAATTTACCCTTTACGAATGCGCATATGTTCTACTGCATGGTTTCTGACGAATTCGAGGACCATGTTACTAGAGCTATACGTCTTCATTAAATTTTATATATTTTTGTCACATTGGTTTTAGTTGTACTTGCTTTACTGATCTGTATTGATATTAAAACTTTTGTTCTTTATTTATTAATATTTAATACGTAATGTATATCCTATGTATCACGTAGACCTGGATGATAGATTAATGTGGTGATATTATACACGTCTATTGAATGGATGGGAAACGGTGATATCACGCATTAATTCTATATTACAATACAATCTTCTCTGTTAAGGAAAATGTCCTAGCGGATGTGCACCTGAGGAGATTGTTTTATTGTATGTACCCAAGCTCTAAGTTTACTATTCGTTTATTGGACATTAAATTTGTGCTGGTGACCTGGTGTCTAAGGAACCATTTCCATTATTTAATATTTAAATTCAACATCGAGGACCAAAGGAAATCGTAAATACAATCATAATAATATTTTCGTAATGGAATGGAGAGTAGGATTAATATTATAATGTGGCAGGACATCACAGACACGAATAGGTTTCATACACACTCGTGCTCATTTATATATTTACCGCTTCTCCCTTAATTTTTATTCATATTCTTTTGTTATGTTAAAATGTCGTCCAACCATATTTTATTAATATTTTATTATATTAAAATGTCGCTCGACAACTAGTTATATTTTATTCCGATTCTTTTTATTCTATTACAAATGGCGCCCAACGTGGGGCTCGAACCCACGACTCCGAGATTAGGAGTCTCATCCTCTAGTCCTCTATACCGATGAAGATTAAATACATTTTATTTAACTGAGTTCCAATTAATTGTGAATTATTACATTTACAATTTTTTTTTTATTACTGTTTAAAGTATAATTTTTATAATTTTTTTTTTTTTTTTTTGTTAAAAACATTAAATTATCAATGATATTAGTCTAATAGTGAGCGATTAAAGTGATAATGATTACTTATAATACCTTATATTACCTATTAGGTATTCGTATTATTATTATATTATTAAAATAAAATGGTTAATGTTTTTATAGGTATATAAAGGAAGAAGACTATTGAATAATTAATGGCGATAATGATTGATAAATACTTCATCAAATATTGACTAATGACATTTTAGTCAAATTGTGAAAATTTAAATCAATTCAGTACCTATATTATCTGATTGAATACGCGCAGATTGGTTTTTTCGGATGTAATTATTTATCATTGCATTTAAATATTAATAAAATTACAACATAATACTATAAAATCACCATTATCCTTTCCTCACCTCTATGCAATCACAACAGTATCTAGTTAGGCTTTTTTTTATTTTGATAGATTCTTGGGTGGTTATTTTTTTTATGAAATATTGAATAAATATAAAAAGCCAAATACACATGAATGACTATGTAATGGTAGTGGAATGATATAATCATATTTTAATTGATGAACCTAATAAAGTTAATTAGTTACTTTCAAAGTTATATTATATGATATTTATAATTTAATAACTAAAAACTCAAAAAGGAAATAAAGAAAATGTTATTTACCAGTAGATAAAATAAAAAATTTAAAATTATATAATATATATTAACTAAAAGTCATTACAAACATTCTAAAATTTTACATTACATTATGTGAAATACACTTCATTGTACTTATCTTATACATACGTATATAAATTTTAGTATAAATAATATATAAATCAAATATTACAAATAAATATTTAATTGGTATATTTAGATAGTTTTCTAGATATGAATATTTTTGTATATAATATTATTTCAAGAATAATAATAATTAGTGAAAATAATAGAAATATCAACATAATTTGCATATAAAATTAACACTAATAATTTTGATAATTGAATGCATTTTTATTAAAATTAACAATTCAGAGTAGATACACAAAGTTTATTTTTACTTAATTAATCATTTTCTGTTTTATCGTCTACTTATTTTTCTTCTTCTTCTTTTTCATCAAATTGTTATCCTACATTATTCCTGGGGTTCACTAGAACTACTTTCATCATCTGTCAAAATTAAACCGGTCTCATCTTTGTATTCATCCATAGAGTGTATTGCAACTAATCCTCCTTTTTTTACTACCCAAAAACACCATCTATAAGCAGTTTTTGTTCCTATAAATAAAAACCAAATATTATAAATAAATTAAATAACTAAATTTTATTCAAATCATAAAATTAATGTGTAATTTAAGTAGTACAATAATAAATTATTATAAAAATTTATTTTATTTTTAATTCAAGAAAGCATGAAAAATAGTATAGGTAATCTAACCTAACTAACCTACAACTAAATCTAAATTAAATTATTAAAATTAATTATAAATAGTATTTATAAATAATATATGTCTATATACATCTATAATTAACTATTTAAAATTTAAATTATAATGAAAAACTAAATATATTATTTTAAATTAAATAAATTTAAAATAATTATAATTCAGTGTTGTACATACTACTCTTCAATGGTTTTAAATGAACCACATTTTTCATATCCAAAAAATAGTTTTGTCTATATTTATCTATAATTACAGGTATCATTTAATAAAATATAAGTTTACAATTTGATAATATTGGATTGAAATAATTTCTATAATACCTATTTATTTTAAATTTTGAGCGAATCGTAGAACTCTCATTGTTTTACAATATGTTTTTTTAGTTTTTATACATTTATTTTTTTCATGTATGTAAACAATTTTTCTATGCACCGATTTACAAGAAAAGCATATGTTTACAATATTGGAAAGTGGATGCAGTTGGTCATTTAATTAGGTCATTTTTTCAAATTTATCAAAATTAACCCAATGCGATAGAAAAAACTACCAAAAAATGATAAAAAAAATGATAAAAAAAATGACATTTTTCACGAAAACTGAAATTTCGACGAATTTTATTTCAATATTTCTCGTTAACTCAGGCAATTTTAAAATTATAGAGACTTGAAATTTTTTAGGGCGTTCACATGGAAACTGTATATACGTATGTGATAAGCTATGGGCCTATGGAACAGCTGTTACGTTATTTTACAAAATATAGAATTTAGAATATTTCACAAATTTCTCATTTTTATACCTATATAATATATAAAAATTAAAATATAAATATACTCGTATTAAAATATAAATAAAATAAATGTATATATAAATATATCATCAATATATCACCAATAAACAAATTATCTCGTCCAATTCAGTCAAAAAAGGTGGTATCTACTTCTACTATACAAAGTATCGGTAAATGCCCCATATGCAGTCAATCTCATTCAATACGACAATGTTCAGTGTTTACTAATAAAGAACCGAATGAACGTTTTCAGTTAGCTAAGACACATCGATTGTGCATTAATTGTCTGGGACCAGGTCATTCTTCTGTCTCATGTCCATCAAAATATAAATGCACTACATGCCATCGACCACACCATAGTTTGTTACATTTCAATACTAAACCTTCGGCACCATTAACCACACATGTCCAAACTGACTCAGCAAATAATTGTTCAACTACATCACTTATTGTCAAAGGTCAACAGCATCGAAAGGTATTATTATCAACTCTCCTAGTCGATGTAATTGCAGAAAATGGCCAATGTCACAGGCTCAGAGCTCTTCTTGATAGTGGCTCTCAAGCCAGGTTTATAATTGAAAAAGCCGTTTATCTGTTAATGCTCCCTCGTCAGACTTCATCACTTCACATAACCACATTTGCTAGTTCTACTCCTTCTCTTGTTCGCGGGAAAATCAATCTAATCTTCGGACCGCGTGGAAGTCAAACTCCATCTTTCTGCTTTGAGGCATTAATTGTTTCCCAGATAACTGGATTAACGCCTCAAATTCCATTTGCTGTCGGAAATTGGGAACATATTAAAAATCTAACTCTGGCCGATTCTACTTACAACTCACCTGGCTCAATTGATATCTTGTTAGGAGCCTTCAACTCTCATGAGTGTTCAAAACATCGGGCGAGCTGGTGAACCTCTTGCAATGGAAACTGTTTTCGGTAGGGTGCTAGTCGGCCCAACAACTACATCAATTAACCAAGTACCTATTTATTAACTCATTGAATGTATCTGTTATTGAAGATTTAGATTTAACTCTTAAGAAATTTTGGGAGTTAGAAGAATTGCCTCAAATACGACATTTGAGTCCTGAAGATATGGCAGCTGAACAAATATATAAAACTACTACAACTAGACTTACTAATGGTCGATTTATGGTTACCATTCCATTTCGGAAACCTTGTCCTTCGTTAGGTAACTCAAAAACTTCAGCTCTTCATCAGTTTAAGGCCCTTGAAAGCCGATTAAGTCGAAATGATAAGCTTCGCGCACAATATCAAGACTTTATGCAAGATTATATAACCTGTGGACATATGGAACTCATCCAGAAGCCGAGCATGATTCTCCAATAAATTATTATATTCCCCACCACTGTGTACTCCGTCCCAGCAGTAGCACTACCAAACTTCGGGTAGTGTTTAGTGCATCTGCTCGTACCTCTATTGGATTATCATTGAATGACAGTATGTATACTGGTCCAAAATTACAGCCATATATTCAAGTCGTCTTATTACGAGCTTGTTTAGGGAAGTACATATTCATGACAGATATAAAGCAAATGTATAGACAGATTATGATACATCCCGCAGACCGTGATTATCTGATAATATTCTGGCGTTTCAATATTACGTCTTCTATTGATGAATATCGTCTTTCTACTATAACGTACGGTACTTCTCCAGCACCTTATCAAGCGCTTCGAACCGTCCAAGAACTTGCTAATGTCGATGGTGAATCCTTTCCGTTAGCTGCCGCTATTTTGTTGAATGACACATTTGTGGATGATATTCTGACTGGTGCAAATTCAACGGAAGATTTACACAAATGTCAATCGCAATTGATAAACCTTTGTTCTAAAGCTCAATTTGAGCTTCGGAAATGGGCGAGTAATAAAGAACACATCCTAGAAAAGATTCCTGAAGAGGCTCGTGCAATGTCACCTTCTGTTTTGTTCATTAAGGACGAAAATTCTGAGTTGAAAATTCTTGGTTTGAAATGGGATCCAGGAAATGACACTTTCTCATTCACCGTCCAACCATCATTTCAAATCCCAACAAAACGAACAATTCTGTCAGACATTGCTCGAATCTTTGACCCCTTTGGGATTACTTTCCCCCATTACATTCATGACCAAGTATCTCATGCAACGACTATGGTTATCAGGAATCTCATGGGATGACCCGATTCCTACCGAAATCGCAGTGATATGGACGCGATATCAATTGGAAATGCCTTTAATTGAAAGAATATATATTCCTCGACGCTTCACTCGAGATATGGTACTATCAACACACCTTCATGCGTTCTCTCACAGCTCAGAGAAGAGATATGCCACAGCCATATACATTCGTGTTCAAACTGCAACAAGTGTCCATTGTCAGTTGGTAGCGGGAAAATCAAAAGTTGCTCCATTGAAGAGAAGTACAATTCCCCGCCTTGAATTGTGTGGTGCGGTTTTAGCAGCTAAACTATTAAATTTTGTTTTAAATACGTTTATCGATCGTTTGGAAGTTACTCAAACATATGCATTGACTGACTCCACAAAATGGATTCGTTCATCGCCACACCGCTGGGCCACATTCATTGCCAATCGGACAAGCCAGATACAAGAGCTAACATCACCTTCTATTTGGTGCCATGTCCCCACACTCCACAATCCGGTTGATTTCGCATCTCGAGGCTTGTTCCCTTCAGAACTCATCAATCATCCGTTGTGGTGGACTGGCCCGTTATTTTAAAAAAAATTCTCCTTATCAATGGTCGGTACTACCTGCAATGGAAAATGATGAGAGTAATATCATACTACAGGACGAATCTCGAAAATCGACTGTAGTGATCCTTACCGTAGCTTCATCAATTTTGGATTTGTTAACTCGATGTTCTTCTTTAAATAAAATTGTACGTATTATTGGATATTGCCTCAGATTTATAAACTTTCGTAAGTTAACAATTCAAAATCATATCATTTCTGCAGATGAAAATCATTATGCCCTTGATGCACTTATTTATTCCATTCAACAGAACGTTTATAATGAAGAGATCCAACGATTAAAAAATGGTGTACGTGGCTCCAAACAATTCCGGAAACTAGATTTGTTTCTTAACAATCGCGGTCTCATAAGAGCGGGTGGTAGACTTCAGAATGCTGATATTCCATATGAACATAAGCATCCGGTTCTTCTACCTTCTAATCATCGTCTGACTGATAATATTATTGAACATCATCATCTCGAACTCAAACATCCAGGAGCTACTGCTCTCCAGGCATATCTGCAACGAATCTATTGGATCCAATCTGCTCGTCGCATCATCAAATTACGTTTGCGTTTTTGTATATTGTGCTTTCGCACTAAACCTCATAATTTGGAACCAAAAATGGCTCTTCTTCCTAAGTATCGAGTCCAGCAAATAAAACCGTTCTGGAGGAAGATTACGCTGGTCCGCTCAGCTTGAAAGGAAGCCGTGGAAGTAGAACCACACTCACTGCAGCATATATTTGCTTATTTGTGTGCACAGCAACTAAAGCGCTTCATTTGGAGTTGGCTTCAGACTTTTCTACTGAAACATTTTTACTAGCTTTCTCTAGATTCGCAGCTCGATGTGGTCCAAAACTAGAAATGCACAGCGATTGCGGTACAAATTTTGTTGGAGCATCAAAATTATTAACTCCACTGCAAGAGTTCACGCATTCTACTACTTTTCAAACTCATGTGCAACAACACATGGCTGGACAGAAAATCCGTTGGTATTTTAATCCTCCATCATCACCCAATTTCGGAGGTTTATGGGAGGCTGGAGTTAAATCCACAAAATCACTCCTTCATCGAACCATTGGTCTAAATCGTCTATCACCGGATGAAATGACAACCTTGCTTACGCAGATCGAAGCGACTTTAAACTCTAGGCCATTGTGTCCGTTGAGCAGCGATCCCAATGACTTGGAAGCTTTAACTCCGGGTCATTTCTTGACATTGGAACCAACAACATCGTTACCAGAACCGGACTTACAACACATCCCATTATCGAAATTAACAAGATGGCGCCTGGATCCGATTCACATCATTTCTGGTCGTGATGGAAGAATGAATATCATTCCATGTTACAGTTGAGGCAAAAGTGGACGGAGAACTGCAGAGCTTTGCAAGTTGGTGATCTTGTCACTATAAAAGAAGCAACTCAACCACTCCAATGGCGTACTGGTCGAGTTCTATCTCTGCAACCAGGAGTAGATGGAATATCTCATGTAGCCACAATAACTACCACATCTGGAACGTTAATGCGTCCAATTGTCAAACTATATCCACTACCTCTTTTTTGAAGGCATCCCTTCAAAGTGGGCGGTAAAATGTTCACGCAATTATTATTATTATTATTTAAGGTTTTTTCTAAGGCTTCCACGCTTACGCCAAACGCCGTATCATTCCTTTTATAGTCTGTTCCTAATTAATCCCCGTCCTAATTAAAATATATATCTGTTGTCTTTCCCTCAATAATTTCCTATCTTATTGTTATTATTTGTATATTATGTTATTTATATTATAATTATTAAATTTATATTTGTTGTTGTAAACGGGCAACGCCCGTCTTTGTTCTTGTTCGTTCGTCGTTCGCTATTGCAGCCGCACGTACACCTTTTTGTCGTTTTTTGTTTCGTTGTCACCGTTCATTGCGAACAAATTATAACTTACATTACTTATCAAACTGTTATTATTATTTTATACTTTGTGTTCACTTTGCTTCTTTCGTCCACATACGTCAGTTACCTTTTGGTTTTTATTATAACTGAAATATTATATTATTTCTTTTCGAGTAGCACGCGAATTCAGTACATAATTATTATTATTATTTTTGAATTTTATATATGTGTGATCTGGATCAATTTATAAGTGTGTTTATTTATTATAATATTATAACAGAAGTAAATAGTGTGTTCTTTTTTCTTTCGTTGCTAAATTTTACCTTATTTTCGTGTTACCTCAATCAAGTTACCGTGATCGTTAACTGATCTTCTTCACTAGTCATTAGTCAACAGTGAACAGTTTAGTCACGTCATGATTGGTGCATGACCATCCATTTCCTTGCGCTGACGCAGTCATTCCGCGTAAGTCCGCCAACACTTGGAGGTGTATGAGAGGCCGCTCCAGGTCATCGAGATAACAACCCATCAGTCCATCATCATAGTTACCAGCCATCGTCGCATCGTTATCATTTCAGCTACCGTAGTATTAGTTTTGTGTTTTTATTGTTTAGTTTTAGTTTCTTGTTATACATTAGGTAGGTGTTGTACAATTGTGTAGCCATTGCACAAGTGAACCGGTCCACACAATTTCCCGCTGAAAGTTATCAAAATTTTTTTTATCTATAATATTTATCTCATCGGTTTTCTTTGTCGTATGAGTTATTATTCTTTACTCACTGGTCCTTCGCCCTTTATTTGTTTAGACAAATACTATAATTTTATTATTAACAATGCTGTTTGTTGGCCCTATGTTAGCAATACTTTTGTTGATTAAATTGATATTTTTATAAATTTAAATGAGGTATTTAGTTCTGTGTATACTCGTATTGTAGCTATGTGAACACCCAAAAAAAATTTCAAGTATCTGTCTTCAAAATTGCTCGAGTTATCGTGAAATATTTAAATTGAATTCGTCAAAATTTCAGTTTTCGGGAAAAATGCCGTATTTTCGTTATTTTTTCAGTGTTTTTTCTACCGCTCAGGGTCAATTTTGTGAAATTTGAGAAATGACCTAAATAAAGTACCAACTATATCTAGTTTCCAACCAGAAACATATGCTTTTCGTGAAAATCAGAGCATAATTTCGGGAGTAAAATTGGTTTCAGGCATAAAAACAAAATAAAGATACACATCATTGTAAAACCAACACATTATTCGCTTCGCTCAGAATCTAAAATTGAGACTGTGAATTTTCTAATATCTTGATAACCTGATAAGTAATATTATGTGAGTTTGATTCAATAAAATGTTTAAACTTTAAAACTCAAAATTGCCAATATATAATAATTAGATCCATATATGAGATTTTTATGATATATTCAAATTTCTATATATGTATTCTTAAAAAATTAACGTAACCGATCCAAAATGACAAAATTTTTTTACGTATATACGAGTATACTAGTCGTATGAACAGCCAATAACATTTTAAGTCTCTAATTTCAATATGGACAAAATGTTGAAATCAATTTCTTCGAAATTTCAATTTTCGTGAATAATTCAGTATTTTTCTTATTTTTTGGTAGTTTTTCCTACCGCATATGGTAAATTTTAGGAAATTCGAATAATGATTTTAATAAAGTTTCAACTGCATCTATTTTCCTACCAGAATATAATTCTATTTGTGAATATCAGAGCATTATTCTAGAAGAAAAAGTGTCTACAGTCTACAGACATAAAAAAAAAAGAACTGATACTCCTGCCGCAGGGATATAGGTGTGCATATCATAGTATTTAATTATAATTATAATTTAAATGCATTGTTAAACCATTGCATTCGAAAAAACAATTCTGAGCGAAGTTCAGTCAGATAATGTAGGTATTGATTAGGTAATATATTGCCGTTTTTTCCTCATTTTTTCATCGTTTTTTCTAACGCATAGGATCTATTTTGAAAAATTCGAAAAATGACCTAGATAAAGTACCAATAACATCCAATTTCCTACCGGAAACATATGGTATTCGTGAAAATCGGACCATTATTTCGGGTAGTACAAGTGTCTTCAGTCAAAACAATAAAATATAAATATCAATTTTAAACAGCTATAAAAAAAAATTTTGAAAATAAAAAAAAATTCCTAACCATGGATTTTAGTAGGATGATAATCTTAACACAGATTAGATTAACCTTGTTAACTTGTTTTAATCTATTGATAACGATGGTTAGTATTTATGGGTAAAAACAACGCGTGTAAAATATAGTTTTGTCGCTTAATGTGACATTTTAACGTTTGGAGATATTAACTATAGAAAATACTGTTGATATACCCAATGAGGCAGATTATAATCTGCCTCATTCTATCGTTATTTATCCGGTCGACCCCCACCATTCAAATTTACTGTTCAATGGGCTATCTGAGGCAAGAAATTATTTGCCTCTCGGGTAATCTCGGCTTTTGTCGTTAGCATTGTCGGAACAACCGATTTTGTCACCGAAAAAAGTGGGAATTGTCTGGTGGCAGGTGCGATATCTCGTGGCCCCGTGCGGCCGTGCTTTAACAGTTTAACACTACTATAAGCTTATCGACAGACATATTATTTATATTATAAATCTATGAGCATATCAGAGTAGTAATTTCATGTCTACATTATCATTTATATTATCTATATATTGATAAAAACAATTCATATTTATTATTATAAATATTTGATTTGAGAAAATTCTTGAAATTATATATATTTATATATACTTAAAAATTAGAAATACTATTAAGAATAAGAGGTGAGGCTCTGCCTCAGTTGCCTCATCCGGTGAGCCGCCGCTGATGGTTGCTATTAGTTACAATAATATTATTTTGGTTGCTATTAGTAACAATAATAATATTATTACTTTGGTTGCTATTAGTAACAATAATATTTATATTATCACTATGTTTACTATTATAAACAAATTTATCCGATGAATCAAATTCGTCGAAGGAAAAATGTCCTTTTTTCGTTATTTTTTCGTCCTTTTTCTTTGTGACATGAGGTCAATTTTGGGAAATTCGAAAAATGACTTTTATAAAGTACAAACTACATCCAATTTGCAATCGAAAACATAAAACATTCGTGAAAATCGGAGCATTATTTCGGGTAGGAAAAGTGTCTTCATACTTAAAAAAAAAATTCTTCGCTTCGCTCAGAATCTAAAAAAAAAACATAAAAAAAAAAGACACACATCATTGTAAAACCAAT
>JAIUCT010000016.1:5034603-5060497 GCA_021307375.1 Tetraneura akinire | reverse complement strand
TAAAAAAAAAAGACACACATCATTGTAAAACCAATACATTCTTCGCTACGCTCAGAATTTAAAAGGAAAGAGTAGGTACCTATATAAAATAAAGAGGATAGTGATGAATTTTGATTTACACATGAATGCAGTGATAAATCATTACATATTTACATACGCAAGAAGGTTTTGAGCCTTATTGATCACATCAAATATTATATATGTATGTACTGATTAAAATTCTTAAATTTATTACTCTTTTCGCCTTTCGTTCAAAATAAATACCTAATTTTCGCTTCGCTCAAAATCTAATAGATTTTATTGAAGAGATTTTTTATAAAAAACTAATTTTTACATAAAATGTATAATTATAATATATTAATATAAAATAATAATTATTTTTAAAATATAAATGTCTGTTTTATTTTTTTTAACTATTACTATTAAAATAAAAATTAATACACAAAAATTTGTTTGTAATTATTGTGATATGTTTTCATACTAAATTTATTAAAATTAATAATTGCAGTGATCACTCTTACTATTTTTCAATTGTTTACTGGCTAGAATATTAAAATTAAACAAAAGACATTAGAATAATAAATACGTAATTATAAAAATGTATGGGATAAGCTTATTGCTATCATAGAATAATAATAATAATAATAAATAATCATAATCGAAAGCATGTGGATAACGTTTTATCAACTCTCAGATATGACTATAATAAATGATTTGTTATTACTTCATTTGTGTTTTGATTCATTCAATAAAGTATTTTTAGACTTTAAATCAAAGTAAAGTTCCAAAATTTTAATCATATACCTACCTACATAAAATATTTCCTTATAAATCAATACAATTTATTAGTTTCTATAACGCAGGTATATTTTGTATGTATTTTTGTCAGGTATGTTGGATAAAATTAAATATTTTACTCATTCTATAATAGTTTTTCCTACTCCGAAGATATACTATTAGGAAATTTGAATATAGCATCCGCTCTTAGCAGCTCTCAATATATATTTTGGGCCGAGTACACACTCATCAAAATCAGTTGCTCGCTGAATTGCGGAAGTAGACCAGGATGAATCAGCTGAGACTTGAACGTTTTCCGGCAGCCTTGCAGCCAACAACAACGCAAAAACGCACACGGTGGTCACATCAACGGAGGGACCATTGAAACACCAGCCTCGGGCTGTTTCTAGCACCACGGTTGTTGCTCCCACCACCAATATTGATAGAGTGACGCACGACTCAGTGCGACTGGGCGAAACATAACTCGTTTTAATTGTCGTTGGGAGGGCCATATTAGTAAAGATTGTCTAAGGCCAAGACGTCCTTGCTCTAATTGTGGTTCGATGTTACACACACGCAGCCGGTGTATGGCTGAATCGGGTAATGTTCTATTCGTCAAGTCGATTAGTGTTCCGCAAAAAATAAATCGATATTTAAAACAGGTACTCCTGAATGGAAACCGTCAACCGGACTAATCGACACCGGTTCATCGAACGTGTTGGTTAGACAATCTTGTGCCTTATTAAATAGAAGAGAGAAGTTTTATAAAAAAAAAGATCTGATATTCCAGCCGCACAGGATAAAGGTGCACAAATAATAGTGTTTAATTTTAATTAGAATTTGAATGCAATGATAAACCATCGCATTAAAAAATACGATTCTGAGCGAAGTTCAGTAAGATAATGTAGGTATTGATTAAAATTTTGACATTTTTTTTATTAAATATTTAAAACACAAAATTTTATCACACATATAGGGACCATAAGGTATACATATAGTACATAAATGAACACCCTATAAAATTTTCAATTCCCTAATTTCAATATAAATGCTCATAAAATCAATTGTCACCTTTATGACCATATGTGACAGAACTTCGCTCAAAATACTTTTTTTCAAATGCGATGGTTTTTCATTGCATTAAAATTCTTATTAAAATTAAACACTATGATTTGCACACCTGTATCCCTGCGGCAGGAGTAGCTCTTCTTTTTTATACTTTAATCGGCTATCAAAAAAAAAATATCGTAAATGTAATAATTCACAATTAATTGGAAAATGTATTTAAGCTTCAAAAAAATTTTGTCAATTTTATTTAACATTATTTTAAAATATTGTAATATGATAAGAAAAATCCATATACATTTAAATATACATTTTACTTAAATTTTAACTTTAAACACCCATAAAAAAGTTGTAGTATTGAGATTTTCATAATATTTTGGAAATACGTTAAGATATATATCTGTATGTTTCAATAAAATTTCCAAACATTTTCCAAAGTTTTCGGCTGCTCTTATTATTTATATTTTATAAGTATTGAAAAGTAATAAGGAGAATATTGGAATGGATTTTAAGATTTTCGTTTAAACTAAAAATATCTACTTTAAACAGCTATATAAAAAAAAATTGACACTTGAGATTTTCTGAGATTTTGATATAATTTTAAGTCATAATATGTCAGTAAAATTTTCAGACCTTAAAAGTCTTTAATACCTACCTAAAATTGCCAATTTCATCTTACGTTATATACATAAAAACAAGAATTTTACGAAATATTCAAAATCCTATATTTTGTAGAAAAATTAAGTTAACTGTTCCAATATTTTATCACATATAGTATCTATGTCAATACCCAAAAAAGTTTTTAAACCTCTAAATTCAAAATTTCCTGAGTTATCGCGTTATATTGAAAACTAATTCGTCGAAATTTCAGTTTTCATGAAAAATTTGGAGAAATTCGATAAAATGACCCAAACAAAGTACCAACTACATCCACTTTCCAACCTGAAACATATGCTATTCGTGAAAATCGGAGCTTTATTTTGGGTAGTAAAAAAAAAAAAAAAATTAAGACATACATTCATAATATATAATTATATTATTATTTTATTAATACGCTATATTGTAAAATTTAAAATTTGAAGGTCCGCAACCAAAAACTGTTATCTATTATATTTTTATTCTATATTCTAATTCTAATTTGCCAGTGTTCGGTCTTATTAATTACTCACTATAATGGTATAACATAATTTTGAACGCATGTATTTTGTTAAGTCCCACTAATACAAAAATAATTAATCGATTAAGTTTATAATTTCTATAATAATTAAAATATGTAGTGACTCTAAGTATAAGAAGTTTAATTATTCTTTATACGTAATGACACAATGTAACTGTAACACGTTCTACGTTGAATGTCGAATTCAGTTACAGTGTTACACCTTGTTGTCTTGAAGTACTTCAGTGATGTCTTGTAATTAAAATAAATATTCAGCTTTATAGAATTAAAATATAAAAAAGTTTATTCGTAGAAATAATTACAAATAAATAATATTTTAAGACAGTGTTTTATCTACACCTCACACGATATGCATAAACCATATACGATGTTTCCACCGTAAGAATACAGAATTACATCTAATTTTAATATCATACCACCACCTGTATTTATAGAAGATCCACACAGATTTAGGGAAAAGAGAAAAGAGAAAAGATTTTTTTGTTTCGACCAAGATGATGTCCTTGAAGCTTTACTGTATTTTGAAGAAAAGAAAAATATGTTTTTCTAGGTCAATAACGTTTTTTTCGTAAAAAGACGAAAAAACGTCGAGTTGATGTTAAAGATGATTTCTAAGACCTTCAACTGGTTCATAAAATATTGTATGTATAACTGTCTATATGGCTTTGTGCTTATACGAGTGTCGAGTGGTAAACACATTATATGACTATAGTATTACACACATATATATATGTATATATATGATATATCAAATTCAATTGTAGTAAATACCCGGGTGGCCAGGTTTATTACAAATATAATTTACCATAAACACACATATACTCGATTCAGAATAAGATCGGTAGTTGCCGGCCAACTTCTGCGCATGGGCGTGGCGTTGATTTAAGTTGGGTGCCTAGCGCCACAACTTTTACGGGAGCGTCGTTTATTCTAGTAATGACAATTAACGTGTTCACATAATTTAAAATACATTGTGTCCACTCAATGACTGTCACGCGCCGTGCGGTACTGAATTGTTTCGTACGCCGCGTCATGTGTAGTGTACACAGATGAATGCTTACGTACGTATCGTTTGTAATGTATTTACGTAATATTAAATACAATTATAATAAGGATTATAAATTTATTAAATATAATAATTAAATAAAAACCTTTTTTTATAATTTTAACCATTTTTAAATATATTACAAACATTCTATTTATTATACTACACAGGTAAAAATTATTTCATACAAAATAAAAAAATTTCGTCAATATACTCGTATTTATAATTTTAAAATTTTAAAATTTCGTCAATATATTTACAAGTTTAAAAATTAAAAAATTTCGAAACGTATAAATGCACTATGCGAGAACACGTAAAAACGAGCGCGCACGGAGGAATGAATAAATTATATACCTATGCCGGGTTTCATGAAAATTTACAGAACCGATAACAAGGAAACCGTTCTGTAAAACTAAAAACTGTTCTGTAAAATTAATAAATTTGAACAGATAAGAAGTTATCGATTCGATAACTTATAGGTCAGATTTTGGTTCTGTAAAATTTACAGCACCGTTTAATAATTTCCTTATCATTAATTGTTGTTATCATATAAAGATAATTGAGTACTTTTCTAGTTTATCGGGCATTTTTTTTTTTTTTTTGATCTTATGTAGTTTTATCTGAAAAATAATGGTGCAATAAGAATTTTGTGCAAACTATTATTTTCGAATTTATGGCAATTTAAAATTTTATAATTGTGACTTGTGTTTTCAGTTTAATAAATATAAATAATATTATCTAAAATATAAACATATTATATTATATTATATTTGAAAAATGTCTTTGTTATCCTCATCTGATGATTCTGATGATGATATTGTTCATCAAATATTAATATTTTCAATAATATTTTTATATGGTAAAATAAGATCAATTAAAATAGATATTTCATTTTCTGTGAAGTTCCTGCCCCTCGTTTTGTCATCTTCCATTTTTTTAAATTATTTTAAATTAATATAAAGTAGAAAACTAGAAACACAAAATTAAGTTTCCCAATCACAATTCGCAATAAACATAATGCCTTAAAATTTAAAATTTATAATAAACTACATTCTTATCATAAAAATGTATTATCATATTTTGTAACAACCACATACCAGTTAAAAGGTTAATACCTCGGTTAATACATTATTTAGTACAATTTACAATATTTTCATGAAACGCAATCTGTTCTTTAACTCAATATTATACAGAATGGATATATTATCGATTCAGTACTTTACAGAACTATTTTCATGAAACCGGCCACTAATATAATAATACATCTACTCGCCACGATTGTAACGCAGCGCTGTAAGTATCGAATGCAAATTGGTGGGCGATTAGGAAGTGGAAACCTCTGACCGAAACGGACGAAAACTCGTCGCCGCCAACTACCGATCTTATTCTGAATCGAGTATAGAAAGAGAAACTTTTTTTTATAAGCTGCCCAAAAACACGGTCGATTATTTTATTACCTACTAAATATATATAATAAC
Source organism: Tetraneura akinire (assembly GCA_021307375.1). NCBI lineage: Eukaryota > Metazoa > Arthropoda > Insecta > Hemiptera > Aphididae > Tetraneura > Tetraneura akinire. The sequence goes on along the minus strand of JAIUCT010000016.1, from coordinate 5,054,955 downwards.
TTATGAAAACAATTTTATCTTTTCGTAGTGCTTTTAAATAATAAATAAATCTTTAGTACTAGTTTATCTTGGTATATCTATCTTTTCATATTATTTTTGTAATTTTGTATAATATATGAAAATTAATATACTCCTAATTAGTAAAGTAAAGTATTATATGAAGAAAACGGAAACATCTTTGATGTTATCTAAAATATCAAACCGTATGATGGTGAGTATATATTTTCTGTACATTCTGTAATAATATTATGTAGATAATTTTAATTAAATTAAATTAAAGACAAGTCGTTATTGGAAGTTTGGCCTCAGAGATCACATAATTTAGTGATACACTGATACGTATAAACATTAAATTTTTGGCATCACAGATATCTAAACTAAACTATATATACTATAGATATCTGTGGTTGACATATTGATACCAGGTACTTTTTTTTAACTTTTTATATATTAGTTATTTTCAAATATATTTCTAAGTTCTATGTCATAACTGTAATTGTTGCCAGTTATATTATTACAATATAATAAAATATTGTATTATATACAATATATAATATATATATTGTATAGGTATTGTTGTGTTCAAATCTTAGAATACTCAAAGGTTTAGATTGACACTGTATAATATATGTTAATGGTTCTATGTTTTAAAAAGTGAATAATAGACCTTCATAAGTGTAATGATTCTTTTCTTTCATTGGCATTGCCACAGGACTGTTGCCTATTCAGTATTTTTTATTCCTGTGTCGTCTGTCTGTAGACATTGTATTGAATCTTCGTTGTTCTGTGATTTATTTAGCTGTTTGGTAAAATATACTTTACGAATAGGTACTGTAACGTTTCGTTTTAGATAACCTATCGTGAACGTTATTAAGAAATTAGTTAACAACTATGATTTATGTGTTTTACAACAATTTGAACTCGAATTTGAATATATTTATTAGAATTAAATATTTTACAAATTATAAGATATTAAATTTGTTAACAATTTTGAATAAAGTATTATTAAGATTAACGTTAAATTTATTTACAAGGTATATAGAAGCTTTTCGGAAAATAAAATAAAAGGATGAGTTTAGGTGGGGTGTCTATAAGTTAGTATATTATGTTTTATATGTATAAGTCTTACCGCATTCTAGTTAGGCTCTGGTAAACTAATAAGTTTAGACACCAGGTGACTAAAACACCGTACGTAAGGTAGTAAGGTAACGCTGTTGAACCTTTGGATTCAACGTACCGTAACGTAACGTCCGGTATGAGCCGATGATTTTTAATGGAACCGAACTCACAGACTGATGATGTTTCCGGCATTACTGTCCCCTTTAGTACACATATCGTTTGCGATAACACACGACATTTGTATTTCCCCAAAGATTGGAAAATTATTAGGATAAAATTACATAATACAGATATTGGGCTAATTTATTATTATTATAACGCGTTACAGTACTTATACTTTCTTTACACTAAACTTATTACTTATACTTTGTTGTTCTGTAGTCTAAGATTATCATTAGTGTTTAATGATACACTATACTGCGGCCGACGAGAGAGCACTTTTGGGCGGCGACCAAAACTCGTCCGTTCTCGCGCACTCCCACCACTAAACCTCCCAAACTACTGGCCACCGACACCGTTGTCGCCACCGTCGCCGACGCGGCTGCCACCCCCGTCGCCACCGCCGATCGTTTGGATGCGCGAAGGAATAGTGCTCTATCGTCGGCCGCAGTATAGCAGTTCTTGTAAATTAATGATATTTTCTTTTAGAATTTTTATTATTATTTGAGATTGCAGTGGCGGATCGTGATGGTTTATTACGGGAGTGCGATAAAAAAAAAACTAGGTATACATTTTTACATACAAAAAATTTAAATGATAAATTAACAACATGATGTAAATAAAAATTTATTAGTTATAAAATTAACTTAAAAAAATAAAAATTAAAAAAAAAATCAATATCTAAGTTTCAAAATATAAAATTATTATGTAGGCATGTTACTATATTACAACAACTAATGTAATACAGTACAACTAATTGTTATAATATAATATTTTATAAATTATTATTTATAATTATGGTAAAATGAAAATAAATGGCAGAAATATTCCGGAATAAAATAATATTTTATAAAAATAATTTATCAATATCGTTTTCCACCACGCTGCCATGCCTGAATGGAACGATAACTAGTCATCGCACAATACGTTACCAGCATAGTTACGTAAAATCGTTTCAATGCCGTGCCCCTCAAATTTAAAATAGGTATGTTTATTATTTTCGTTTATAATATTATGTGATTCATTATTGAGCGACAAAATTAACCGCACATCATAAACGTTAGTTCCTACGACCGCTGCTGCCGTAATAATATTACATATTATACTATAATTATTATTTTACCTATACAATATGCATGGGAAACCGGTATTCTTATGTGGGATTAACGATGTCGCACACGCTCAGCGCTTTGTAGCTACCCGTATACGGTAATATTACATTGCAAGTTCGTAATGGTACTAACTATAGCATTTTAAATTAATAAACCAAAAAATAATTTTAAAATAAATTAATTTTATTATTAATACTATAATAATATTATATACTAAAATTAATATTTTGTTAATATATTTCTACATTCAACTACTTTTCATTTCTGTTGGGAGTGCGACCGCACCATCGCACTTAGGCACGAGCCTCCACTGGGAGATTGTAAATTATTCGTGTAAAAATAAATAAGGTGGACACATTAACTATTATTTAGGTGATTCATTTTTTTTAGTTTTTAAATGTTAGTATTATTCTTATGAGTTATGACTTATCCATTTTAAGTACCTACTTCATTCACTAATGTATAAAAAAATTATTCATTTTATTTAATTTTCAAACATATAACATTATTAACTTACAATAGAATCTCACATTAGCTAACTCACCTTAAAATTGTATTATTATATTAATAATAATTAATTATAATATTAATATTGAATATAATAAAGTGTATATTATAATATTGGTACTTACGAAGACACTCTATAACGAAAAAAAAAAGTATAATAATACTAATAATATAATATTATAATATATCAAATTTTTTTACTTATTGCAAACATAGTTTTATTTTATTAATATGTAACGTATTAAGGTAATACTAGGTATTAGGCAATAAGCATTAGTCAATTCTTTATGAGTTGTACAATTTTATTATTGTTTCATATTTCTATTTAAATATGGTTATAGTCTTAATATGGCTAAAGAAATAATTATAATTTTAATAGTAATATATTTAGGAATCTAGGCATTTTGCATGTTATTTTAAAATCCATTATTATAGTAATAGTAAAAATACAAATAAAAATATAATTTATAATTGTCTTGTTAAAAAAATACAACAATGGAAGAAATAATTGTCATATAAGGATTGTGTAGATTATTTAGGTTATAATATTGAAAAAATATGTATATTATATAATAGTCTTAAACGTGTAATCAATTATAAAAAGTATTATATTATTACCGATTTCTGTATTTGGTACTAAAAATTTAATTTAAGCATATTATTAATAGTGTAAAACCAATAATACCAATAAAAACCAATATATAAATAAAAAAATACCAATATGTTTAGTAATATGAATTTATGATCATCTTAAATAATATTTTATTCTTTATATTTTCTAAATTAGATCTAATATTTTTATCTAAATGTTTCTCCTTAGTGATATTCCTAATTAAATTGATTGTCACAACTTAATTACTCAAAAAATTATTATATGTGATTTTATTATTAGAACATTTATTATATTAAAGCAATTAATTATTTATTAGTTTTCTCTAATTCATGTCAGATTATACAATACATATTATAAATAAATGAAGTATAGAATCTCCCTAATTGGTTTACTCATTGTCATATTTTCGAGAAAAATTAAAATTCTTTATTACTGTTATTTTAAAATAATTAGTTTATTACAATTTTAAATTAAAGCACCTATCACATAAAAATATAATAAGAAATATAGAAATATATTTTTATTTTTTGCATTATGTGAAACTTGAAGATTGCCTATCTCAAATTTCACATAAAAAAGAAAATTTGAAATTACTGTTTTTGGATTATATTTAAATGATCATTTTAGAGGCCGATTTCTTAATTTAATCAAAATATTGATTTTTAAGATTTGTTTATTTATTTTTAGGAATGATAATTATGATCTGATGTCTGGATAATAACTTCAACAATTCGAAATGGATAATTGATAGAAAAATAGTCATAAAGTAATAAACATAATAATAAATTAATTATATGGATAATACAAATGTTTCATGCCACGATTATAATATAGAATATAGATAATTAATAATTATTATTTCTGAAGTTAAAAACAAAAAATTATACATTACTAACAATAATTTAAAATAGCGAATTAATGGAAATACTGGAATTTAAAATTAATATTTTCTCACGAAGATATTACAATGAGTTATTAAATCTTGAACAACTGTAAATATACAACGATATACGACTATACAAATATCATTAATAATTAATGTAATATTATAATATAACTATGTAATATGCATAATAATTATTAATATATAAGTAAAAATGCAAAAGTTAATATTTTTAATGTAGGTATACTAACAGTCAACCGTTTTGCAATAATCTCCAACTGAGGTCAAATTTTCTATATAAAAATGTTTATTAATATTATTACTCAAACAATAGAATTTTTTTTTACCATAACAATAATTAAAAAAAAAAAAAAAAAAAAATGACATTAACTTCTGTTTATCATATTGATAAACATTTTACGTGTATTATTATTAAATTTAAATTAAATAATATATAATTAGGGATACCTATACTCACCAGGAATAACTCTTGTTCCCAAATATTTAAGGAAAAACGCAGAATCTATTAAATTATATTTTATTAATCAAATTTTTTCCTTCTAAAATTACAATTACACCTATATTTTATTATTAAAAATATTTTAAATGCATATTTTAGATAATATTGATAATTCATTGAATTCCACATCATCAACTTTCTATTACATATTTGCCAATGCTCATCGTTATTAAACCATGAACTTTAATTGTTGCTGATGAGTGATGGGTGCTACGAGACAACTTTAATAATTAATAATAATAATTCTAGCACCACCAAAGATTAAAAATATACTAGTATATGAAGTATCTAAAAATCATAAAGATTTGAAAATTTTATTGAGTATTCACATAGACATTAAATAAGTGTGATACAATATTAGAACAGTTATTTTGATTTTTAAATACCTATAATTAATAATTTAATCAGGATCATTTTTTAAATATGTCAAAATTCTAATCACCAATTTATAATCAGTACCTAATTCTATATTGGATAGAATCTTTTTATGGAATGCAACGATTTATAATTTTATTCAAGTCTTAATTATAATACAACCCTATACTTTAAAAGTTTAACTTCATCATTATATTTTAAACAACTGATTCCGTCCTTCTTTCTTATCGATGTTTTTACACAAAGTCAACAACGGAAGTCTTTTAAATGACATATACGTTATAGATATAAGTCGTTAGTGCTAATGGCTAGTAATTCGTCGCTACATTATTTATGTTATTACATATTATTTGTTTTTACGATTTTTTAAAATGAATTTGTCAATTTATAACATTATTTAAACATAAAATGTTTAATGAAAATATTCATATAGAAAAATAAATGCATATATATTAATATATATATATATATATAAATTTTTATTTAAAACGTTTTATAAAATAAAAAAAAAAAATGCAATTTCCAAAACTTAATTTTAAAAATTTTAAATATATTTCAATATAAACTATTAATATCATTAAAATTAGAGTACATCCGATCAGTATTCTAAAATATAATTACATATCTTATATTATGTGCATTTAAATGTTTAAACACTATTTAAATATAATAATAGGTTGGGTATATAAATATTTAATATATTAATAATACGCCGCTTATATAATTAAATATGCAATAAAGTTAATATGGTTAAAAAGACCACAAAATAATATAATATTATTTTATAATTTATATATTTTATTTTTTTGAATACTTCTTAGTTTTAAAAGTATCATATGATATAAGTATAAGTTTAAAACTTTAATATTTTTTTTTTTTTTTTTTTTTTTTTAACTTGGTAAATAAAATATAATACACTCGTATATTGCGTTGTATATCATAATCACACCAACAATATAAGTCTTTTTAATCAACATAGGTACATAATGTTTAATTATATCAAATGTTATTATAATAAAAACTTACAATTAAGTGGTTCCTTAAACGTCAATATGTATGACTTATTTTCATAGTCAGCTATAGAAACATATATATTATGGTATAGTAAATATGCAAAATTAATAATCTTATATATCTAATCTTGATATATATTTTCAAATATGTCATTAATGGTTTATTGAAAATTACTTACAAAATGATTCACTAAGTATTCTCAATTTTTTCTCTAAAGTATGGAAATATAAAAATATAAAAAACAATAAAAAAAAAAAACAAATTATATAAAACAATTTATTTGGTTATTATTAATTAGTAAATAAAATTTACAATATCCTATGGAAACCAAATAATTTTTGAAAAATATTATATCATGAAACAAATCCATAGTAGATATATATAATATAAACATTAAACTAATGTAGTAATATAATATCGTTTATCTTGATAGTTTTATAATTAAAATTGAGTAAGTACCTACCAATATTTATTGATTATTCATATATTAGTTATAATAGTTTATGGAATCTTTCAACTTACAAGCGCTTAATAAAATTGTGTAGATAATAAAAATTAGTAGATATACCTAATAGCTACATCACATCAAAATCAATCACTTTACTCCTCATAATAAAATTTTAGCGATTCTACTAACTATTGTATTATATAGATTTCTTATTATAATAATTATAATAAGAATTGTACAAAATATGTATTCTATTATACCTTTATCGTTGAATATGTTTTTAAGACATTGATCAGCGGTTTCACAATCTAAAATAATTGAATAGGCAATTATAATTAAATATACTATATACCTAATAAAATTATAACATTTAATAATGTGATGGCCTCTCTATTTTATTTATTCACTGTTCATCAGCTCCAAAATAACCATATACAGTAGAAACAGACAGGGCCGGATTTAGAGTTGTGGGGGCCCTGGGGCTATTAACAAATAAATGTTTTATTATTATAATCCAAGATTTTTCTATAAATATTTTAGAAAATAATTTAATTCAAATCAATTGTAAAAACATTACTCTATTATTTCATTAAAATCATTGATTACGATATTATTGTTACATACAACTTACTATTTCTATTAATTTGTAATTATTTTATTGATCCCGAAAACAAATATATTTATTATAAAATTAAAAAATTTACGACAAAATTTACAAAAAGTAGATTTTTTTTGTGGGGGCCTATATAATATGTTATTTGTGGGGGCCCCGGGGCCCGGGCCCCTTGGGCCCCCTCCCCTAAATCCGGCCCTGGTAACAGAAACCGTTTATAATGGCATTCAAGAGACCAAAGAAAATAAGTCATAATAAACAAAATTACGAAAAGAAATCGTAACTTCAATACATATTACAAATTATTATTAATTATTTATACAATGTATAATATAGAAAAAATATTTAATTCTGTACATATTAAAATTAATTAATTCAATTAATATTTTAAAAAATCTGTTATTTTATATTGAACTTTGTTTGTATAAAAATCACGCTTTATTTTTTTTCTAGTTATTCAAAATTTTTCTTATTGGACTTAGTTATTCAGAGCCATATAATTTGCTAACACACAACACATTTAACCACACAACAATTACTCGTACACTAAGGATAAAATTAATATAAACTGACGACGAAACAACGGTGAATTATCGATATTATCGATTGAAGTAGTAACTTCGATAAAGTAAAGTCATTATAGATAAAATATTTTTCCAATTTAACCAAAAATAACCGTCATAATATCCGTATACGAGTAGTCATTATATAGACGTCATAATATTCGATACAAATTAGTGGGTACAATATTATTATTATTGCGTATGGCGTTATTGTCCGGGGGAGACCTAGAAGGTCTGTTCGAACGCCTATTTGGCAGAATTTCTAATAGACACCCTATGGGTTTCTGCCATGCCTGGTAGGGCGATGTAGTAGTCGAGGCAGTTTGGCTAGTAATCTTGCAGCGGCGGTAACCCATCCGCTGTCGAATGCCTGGCTACGGTGCTAAACACTAGGTAGCTTTCCGCGAATGTTATGCTGACTACACCACTCGTCCCCATAATTAGTACATACAAATATACAATATAGGACTGTTGCCGGGACTTTAATTCTAAGCTAAGGTCACCCAATATGTCACTACAACCGATGTCATTTTAAACGGTTTTTTATTTTACTCGTATTTTGCATATGATAATCAGCTTATTTTAAAGATATTAAAGATAGGTAAATTAATAATAATTAGATAAATAAATAAAATAGAATAGATGATAACATGATATAAAGAACATAATAGGTAACATAACATGATAAACTTTTAAATATGATAAATAACTAATACTTAACTTAATAATGATAACAGGAAACTTAAATTTAAACTCCTTAAAATGGTGGGTATAGACTTGTTATCCATCAACTGCCTCCGTCCCAGCTTCGTGTAATTTTGCGATTCCGCCTTCAAATTTTGTATTTGGACACGCTTCGATGATATGACGTATTGTTTGCTCAGCTCGACATGAACAAAGAGGAAATTGTTTCATTCCCCATTTGTATGGTAAGCTTTTACATCTGCCTTGTTCAGTTCTTGCCCTATTGAAAGCTGACCATACCTTCCGTGGGAGACCAAAACCGAATACTCTTACCTCTGGATTTTCGATTAATGAAACGCTTCGCACTCCCGAGTCCCTCCATCGCCTTTTCCATGTTTCCATAGAAGCTTCTGATGGTAATGTTAAGTCCCATATCGGGTGCCTTTATTTAAATCTCTTTTGAGGGTGCATACTAATATCTCTGTACAGTGGAAGGTTTGAGTTTCTTTTTATTTTATCCATTGTGCGTTCTGCATACATTAGCCTACGCAAGTTTGATGGAGTTACGTTTGCAAGAACTGGCAGCCATTACACTAGGGAAGATCTCACAGTGCCGGATATAATTCGCACGGTCTAGTTGAGTTCCGTGTCCACCTCTTCTTACAGTGAGAACCACTGAGGAAACTGGGGCACAGTATTCAGCAACACTGTATATCTGCAGGTCTAATGCAGACGTACGTAAGACTGCTGTATTGCTTCCCCAGCTCGTTCCCGCTAGTTTTGATATAATATTATTCCTCGTCTTAATCTTATTTTTACTCCTTCTAAGTGATTTTTGTACATCAAAGCTCTATCAAATTTTTACTTCAAGATATCTAGAATATTCTTCGTTTGGTATGACATTGTCATTAATTTTTATGTCTAACTTTCTCTTAGATTTCTTGTTATTTAAGTGAAGCGCCAATGCTACCGTTTTATTGGGATTCACGGTAAGGTACCATTTGTTGTTATATAATATAAATTAAAATAAAATAATTAAATAAATATATGCACACATAAATATCTACACACATAGGTATAAGTATATTAATTAATAGTAATAATCAAATTATCTAACTCCACAAGAAAATTATGTTTACCTACACTACACTGAAAACATATAATTATATTATATCTATTTTGTACATACGAATTCCGAAATATGTAGGTAATTATTTAAAAACTAAAACTAAATTTATTGTTGATTTCAGTACATTTAGTTTTTAGATTTTACTGTAAATAATATTATTATTTCAAATATTGAAATTTTGAATCATTAACACACTACATTTCATTAATTTAATAATACAATTTTTAATACATTACTTAAAAAAAAAATCAAAGCACATATTTTTTTAGAATTTTATTATTTCTTAAATTATATATAATATACTAAGTAAGAAGTATTAATTTTTTTCTACTACAAGAATATTGTAAATTAGTCACTTACCACCGAATCTGCCATTTATATGGTCTACACATTCTATTTAATATTGAATCGAGCATATTATATTATTAACTATGGCTAATGGATTATGGATATAATATTACATAATACATTACCTACTATAAATTTATTGGTGTATTATATAAAGTATATACGGTTACTTATAAATAATTTTAATAATTTTATAATTAGGTAGGTACTTATAAAGATAATACCCACATATGTTTATGTTGTTAAATAGAATAATTCACTTTTTAAGTATCTAAGTTATGAAAATCTAATTTTTTAAACGAAAACAATAATATAATAAATAATATGATTTTTATAACTCACGATAACAAAATATATAATGATTCATAATATTATAATGTTATGCGCAAAATAGTAAATCCGGCATTCAATAGAATACAGACCCCCAAGTATGTAATGACGTAATATATAAAATTCATATAGAGTACAATCGTATTATAGTATAGGTACTTCAGTGAAAATTGCATTTTCGTGATGTATCAATATTATAAATTGTGATCAATGATTACATGAACGATTTTTTTATCGCACACAGAACATAATAATATAATATTATATGTGATTTATTATTATGAGTAAATTTCATAAAAAATTATAATTAAACCAAAATCAGTTTTCAAAATATCATGTGAATACAAGGTCATGAATTTGTTCTACTGATGGACATTGAATGTGTAATATTTAAAAAAAAAAAAAAAAAAAAAAAAAACACGTTATTTTTAGATGTAACTTATTCCAATAATTGTATAGGTAATTAAAATTAATAAAATCAGGTAATTTGTATTATAATATTCATATATCATATTATTAATGTTGCTGTAAATGAGTTACATAGGTGCATAGTCATTGGGGAAAATTTAAAAGATTTTACCATATATTCGTATAATATGAACAAAAGTATTTGTTTCTTGTGATTTGTATCATTTATTTATTTTACCATATTTCCCATGATAAATGGATTAACTCAGGTTGGCAATTACAATTCAATTAGTTATTAGTGTTTCTTACTTATTATTAAACACTGGTTAGGTATGATTTTTTTTAAAATATCAGAAGTAGTTGAAAATACAACATAAATTATAAAATTTACTTATATTATTACAATTTTATTCATAAACTCACTTTCACATTCATCACAATTTCCTAAAAAATTATAATATTTTCAGTAAAAGTAATATATCATAAACAAAATAAGTACCTTGTATAAGTAATACCTATAAATAATAGAGGGTTAACAAGCATAATTTTGAAAAACGTATTACGTAAAAATACCTACATATAAAAATTATTAATAAAAAATATTGAATTTATTAAAAAAATATGTAATTAATATAAAATTTTAAGCAATATTATTTTAGTATAAGTAACTATAAGTAAGAATAGCGTATAGGTACATAAATATTTGAATCGGCAGATACGTTTATTAATTAAATTAACAAATTCGTTACAATGTAATAGATATTTTAAAAATTTAATATAAAATGGTAATTTATCAAAAAATTAATTAAAATAACTATTATTAAAATATTATAGGAATTAATAGTTATTATAAATCATATTTATTATTTAATGATGAATCAATGAAATAATAAAATAAATCGAGGGAATGGATACTCCTGCCGCAGGGATATAGGTGTGCAAATCATAGTGTTTAATTTTATTTAGAATTTTAATGAAATGATAAATCATCATTGCATTCTAAAAAACGATTCTGAGCGAAGTTCAGTCAGATAATGTAGGTATTGATTAAAATTTTGACATTTTTTTTATTAAATATTTAAAACGCAAAATTTTATCACATATATAGCAGGGACCATATAGGTACACATATGGAATATGGTACATAAATGAACCCCTATACAATTGTCAAGTCTCTAAGTTCAATATAAATGCTCATATTATCTCTTGTCAACTAAATGTCCATATCATGAAAAAAAATTTCAATTTTATTTTTCATTATTGTAAAATATTGAATTAAAAAAGGAAGAACCACGTACGAGTAAATACTTTAAATATTAGTTTTACTGAAATATTAACTTTAAACACCTTTAAAAAAAATTGAGTCTTGAGATTGAGATATTGAAATATTATATTTTACAGATACATACACGTTAAGCATTTATTGATGAAATATTTTTATATATATATATAGGTATATATAAATATATAATTAATATACCTATACGTATATAATATATAAACGAATTTCTGATTGCCTTTTATGCATTCCTAAACGGCTGGACAAATTGCGAAGAAATTTTGTACAGTGATATTTTAGACCTATGGGTAGAAGATCGGTTAAGTTAAAAAAAGATGGGCCCAATCCCGGGAGGTGCTCAAACAAGTATCATGAGATTTACAATGGAAATTTTTGTTTATAGATGATTGCTATTTGTTACAATAATATTATTTTAGTTGCTATTATTTCAATCATATGATTATTTTGGTTGCTATAAGCTTCAATAATAATTATATTATCAATATGGTTACTATTATAATCATGATGAGTCAAATTCGTCGAAGGAAAAATATCATTTTTTCGTCGTTTTTTCTGTCGTATGGGGTCAATTTTGAGAAATTCGAAAAATGACTTAAATAAAGTACAAACTACATTCAATTTGCAATCGGAAACATACATTATTCATAAAAATAGTATAATTTCGGGTATTAAAAGTGTTTACAGAATTAAAAAAACAAAAAAAAACAAAACAAAACATAAAGTCACACATCATTGTAATATCAATACATTCTTCGCTTCGCTCAGAATCTAAAATCGAACGTTAATATTATAATATTTTAATAATTACCATAAACAAAGACATTAGAAAATATATTATTATATAGTATAAAAATGATGGCAATCGAACAGAATGTGTGAGAGACCATTATTACTTAGATATTAATAAAATATACTTTCGTATAATAATAGTTATTTATATAGTAGTTATTTTTACTATTAAAAATATATTACTTTTATTTTTACTATCTAAAAATATTTAAACATAATATGTAATACTTTTATATTTATAACAGTTGCAAAACCTTTAAAACCTATGTGTCATATTCACATTTATTTTCCATTTAAAAATGATATTTATATTATCTATTTATAAAAACACACTAATATTTTTATTATATCATATTTATTTTAAACCTATAAATTAAAATTAAACGTCTTATAATAATTTTTTTTTAAATACATAAAGATACCTTATATCTACATATTATAAGGTAAAAATACCTAAGCGTTGTGCCAAAGAGGGGGGGGTCTTTACAAATGGAACGGCTTGTACGAAAGGAGAATTAGAAGAGAAACCGCAAGATGGAATAAAAGTGGACACACCGTAGCTCCGCATGAATAAAAATATTTTGTGAATCCGTATCTCTGCATGCACCGTAATTCCGCATGGTCGAAAAAATGCACCGTAGCTCCGCATTCTAAAAATATATTTAAACACTAAAAGTCCGCATGCAATAAAATTGTTTGAAATATCTATTACACTGGAGCTACAATACACATTTATCATTATCAATAACTAAACCTATAATGGCTATATATTGTGTACCGATTATAAAATATATAGATATAAAATTTCCCGTGTCTATACGTATGTTAAATTTTATGACTTAGATATATTATAATATTAATTTATTTTATATTTGTGATTGTGAGTTATGTAATGTTTACACGTCAGTACGTCACACGACAACAAACTATATTTAAATAGAAGTCTGAATTGTTTAATATTTCATGTATATAACGTAGATACATGGTACATAAAATTTTAAAAAGTAGATACTGATGCAGTGGCGTAGGTAGGATAGGTATTGATGATACAGGTGTGGATTGGATGATAGTGTTAAATTTTGATTAAAATTTGAATGCAAATCGTTGCATTCGAAAAACGATTCTGAGTGGAGTTTAGTCAGATTATATACCTACCTAGGTATTAATTAAAATTTTCGTGAATAATGCTGAGATTTTGTCATTTTTAGTAGTTCTTCCTGTCGCATAAGTTCAATTTTGAGAAATTCAAAACATGATCAAAATAAAATACCAACTACATCAATTTTCCAAACGGAATCGTATGTTATTCGTGAAAATCGAAACATTATTTCTAGTCAAAAAATTGTTTACAGACATAAAATAAGACATACATACCTTGGTAAAATCAATACATTCTTCTTTTAGCTTTACGCGCTATGACATAGGAAATAATTGATAATAAGTAACGAATGAGTGAATAACGATGAATTATAAAATAATACTTTTGGCGTTGTATTATTATTAATATTGTATGTGATAAGTCAAAGTCATCGTATATTGATTATTATTAGTTATTAGTTTATTACCATTGATTATAAACAAAATAAATTTAATATTATAATAATTAAATTTAAAAAAGAAGAGCTAATATTCTTGCCTATTGTCGGGATACAGGTGTAGAGACTTAGAGAGGATAATGTTATATATTGATAGAAATTTGAATGCAATGTTAAATTATAAAAACGATTCTGAACGAATTTTCGTCATTTTTTTTTTTGTAGTTTTTCCTGTCGCATAAGCTCAATTTTGAGAAAATCGAAAAATGAGCTAAATAAAGTACCAACTATATCCAATTTTCTAACCGAAAACTATGCTATTCGTAAAAATCGGATCATTATTTCTGGACGAAAAAATGCTTAGAGGAACAAAAAAAAAAAAAAAATTAAAAAAAAGACACATATCATTGTAAAACCAATACATTCTTCGCTTCGCTCAGAATCTAAAATATATAATTTTAATATTTTTAATATTTGTATTTATTGGCTCTAAAATTATTGATAATAAAATACTAATATTATTCTCAATTATGTACTTGAAATTATAGTATGTTAACATTTTGTGTATAAAAATAAATGTTTATCCCCCCCCCTCAGAACAAATTTCTAATTACGCCACTGGTCGGATACAACACGAGTGACTCGTGCTGTTATGAAATTAATTTTGGATTTTCCCCCAAAATACATTATTATTTAAAATAATATTTAAAATATCATTATTACCATTATTTAGGCAGCAGTAGTGGCCGTGTAGCCGTACGTGGTGAATCGAGTGACAACTGACAACAAGAGTCAATATGTCATGTAGGAGCATTGACGATGACGAGCAAAGTAAGATTGACGAATAATCGGCGAGTACACGAGTCGTGTATGAGCAACATAATTAAAAACATCGTATATTGTACAAACTTAGCGACTAAACTCGAAAGTACACGAGTCGTGCGGGACGGGGTTAATATATAATTATTAGTTATTACAAACCAATTTGTATTAGGTTTAGGTACCTAATTAATTTTGCAATGTATTCTACGTCCGTGGGGTGACCCCCTACTTTGTCCTATGTCCTATCTAAACAAAAATTCACCATTTTTTTGCAACTTATTTGCAACGAAGGTTTCAGAATTTGGAACTCAATACTCTACAAGTTATCAGCGTTTTTATGTTTGGAGGTTATGTTGTTTTAGGTCTGGGGGCCAACTTCACGTAGCCTTCCCACTTTATCCTATATCAACACCTGGTTTTCGCCAATGGTTTGCAATTTATTTGCAATAATCTTGAACGAAGGTTTCAGAATTTGCAACTCAATATTTTTGCCGTAATCACCATTTTAGTGATGGACGGCCAGCCCCCTACTTTGACTGTTCGAACAAAGAAATATACAGGTAAATGTTTAGTTAAAAGATAAAATATAAGATTATATTTTTTAAGATATTTATCATATAAATGCCATTTAGAAAGAGTTGCCCATTCGTGTTATATTCCCCACAGTTTTTTTTTTTTTTTTTTTATACAATAATGCCTTTAGACAAAATAATAAATTTGTTAAATTGCAAATTTCTATATAAATATAAGTTATTAATTGTCCTGAACTTCTTAAGCGTTTAAATTTTATATTGAACCAATTACGATAAACTATTAAGAAATAAATCCCTATTTTATCCTTCACCAATTAGTAGAAATACATGTTGTACACCCCGGCAAATGATCTTATTTTTGTGGTCGAATCATAATTTTGATATATTTATTTCTGCTTTATTTAATATGTCAAATAGGTACTTTATCTAGTTAGTAATATTATTTATCTTACTTTATTTCATTATTAGCATAGTTTATTAATTATAGTTAAGTTTATTTTGTTTAACATATTATATAACTAATAACTAAATATAATACGTTGCTCATATTCTTTTTTTTTCTTCTCTCTTCTCTTTATGTTAATGTAATAATTTAAATGTTTATTCTTTTACTCAGTATTAATATTTAATAGATTATTTCATTCGCCATGATCACATAAACTATTCCTTTACACTGTAAATTATTTTCTGTTAATAAAATATTATTATTATTACTATTAGATTCTGAGCGTAGCGAAGAATGTAGGTATTGGTTTTACAATAAATAGCATTATGTTACCGGTAGGAAAGTGGATGTAGTTGGTACTTTATTTAGGTAATTTTTCAAAATTAATCCTAAGCAGTAGAAAAAACGACCAAAAAATGACGAAAAAACGGCAAAACTGAAATTTCGACAAATTCGATTTCAATATATCACGATAATTTGGGCAATTTTAAAGTAAGAGAAATAATGCTCCGATTATCACGAATAGGATATGTTTCCGGTAGCAAAGTGGATGCAGTTAGTACTTTATTTAGGTCATTTTTCGAATTTCTCAAAATTTACTCTAAGCGGTAGAAAAAACGACGAAAAAATGACGAAAAAACGGCATTTTTCACGAAAAATGAAATTTTGACGAATTCAATTTCTATATTTCACGATAACTCAGGCAATTTTTAAGATAGAAACCTGAAATTTTTGTTGGGTGTTCACATAGTTACTATATATATGTGGTAAAATATTGGAACCGTTATGTTAATTTTTCTACAAAATATTGGATTTTGAATATTTCGTAAAATTCTCGTTTTTACGTATATAATGTTTGATGAAATTGGCAATTTTTGGTATTTAGGTCTTAAAATTTTACTGAAGTATACTCACATATTACATAACATCATACTAAAATATTATAAAAATCCCTAATCTCAACATTTTTTATAGCTGTTTTAATTTGATATTTTTAGTTCAAACGAAAATTATAATCTGACTGAACTTCGCTCAGAATCGTTTTTTCGAATACAATGGTTTATCATTGCATTCAAATTCTAATTTAAATTAAACGCTATGATTTGCACACCTGTATCCTGTGCGGCAGGAGTATCAGCTCATCTTTTTTTGTATATTTTATTACAACTGACATTAAGAAAAAAAATTATTTTATTGCTGAGGTAACACAACAGGTTTTTTATGGGATAAAGTAGGTGGGCTACATGAAGTTGCCCCCCAACATAAAATCCCTTATAACTTGTAGAGTATCAAGTTGCATATTCTGAAACCTTCGTTGCAAATTGTTGCAAATAAGTAGCAAAAAAATGGTGAACGTTTGGTTTAGATGGGACAACGTAGAGGGCCAACTTCACGGACATATGTATTCTGGGGAGTGGGGGTATAGTGATTTGCAAAATGAAAACACAGTGATCAACACATTAAAGCAAATGATATTTGTTTTAAATATTATAAAAACTTTACTTAGAACATTTAATATTTAGTAAATTACAATTTTTATAAGTTTATCTTAACCAAACATTTTTAAGTGTATATATCATAATATTTTAATTGTATACATATGATTTTTAAAATTTTGTTTTTTTTTTTTATTAAGTAGGTATATAATATACACATTAATTATTTCTTATAACTATTTATAACTACTCCTTTATTAAACTTAAAAGAAACAGATTTTGGATCATTTTTGTATGCTCTTAGTAATGCTTGAACATTTTCCAATTTTATAAATTCTTCATTAATGTATTTAGCTTGTCTAGTTGGAGATCCAAACCTTCCATGTTCATGAGCCCAGAAGGTGGAGATACAAAAGGAACCATAGGCTGAAGGAAAAAGTTTATTTTCTGTCTATCATTAGTGGCAAAACTTCTAGCTGTTATGAACAAAATATAATTTCATATTAGTACTTATAATATTATGTAACAATATTATAAAAATATATATCACTTAATTAGGTATAATAATCACTTATACAAATTAAAATGTCCAAAATTTAATTAAATTAATTAGAATTTGTAATAATTATTGACAATAATAATTTACATTATTATTATTATTATTATTATTATTATTATTATTTTAATTATTATTATTACTATTATTATAAGTGCATTTGAATAAACTTTCAATTCAATAATATTATTTTTGCTTTGAAAACACATAAAAGCTATTAATAATTTTAAATTTTTTACAAAATCATAATTATAATGTTTTTAGTAACTGTAATTTTATCTGGATAATTAATCTAATTCTAAAGTGTCTAAAAAACAAGATATCTAATATTAATATGAGATATGACATTAAAGATGATAATAAATTAATTTGTAAATATTTACACAAACCATAAGTCTAATTTTTACCTTCATCATATCCATTTTGTGGTAATGTATCCCAATTTTCTTGTTTTCTTGTAACCTTAGTTTTATCTTGTATTTGTTCAGTTTTTACATTTGGAACGTTACCCATGATTGTATGGGATTCACTGTAAATAGTATTAAAAATAATTACATTATTATAATATTACTCATATTTTCAACAAAATAATTTTCATACACTTGTGCTCATATAAATTCAACTCTAGCCATAAATTCATAATCAGAAATAACAGTTATAACCAAAGATTTTACGAACGGTTCATCGCAGGAAAATTTTTTTGTATGATCCATATTCTTATCATCTCCGATTTCATGACTCGATCTTATGTCTTATCATGGAAATTATATTATAACTGATAATACATTTAATTGATAATTTTCCAGACTTCATATTTTGTTTTGTAATAAGTGTATTGAGTTTTTTTTTTAAATATTTTTAAAAACTAATAACAATATAGCTTTTTTCAGCTCACGCGTGTACCACATATTTCACATTTCACAATATTGTCAAATTTATAAAAGCTACACATGCTGTTATCTTCAGTTTAAGTTTGATTTTAATTTATCAAGTGTTTATGTTCAAAGTTAATAAAAGAAAAAATCTGTATCTACTCTTATACCTATCCAATTATATATTATGTAAGTAGTATTATTTTTTTCCAGTCCATTTTGAAATAATTATTGATCATTAAGTACCTGTACTTTTCATTCAATATTCTTGTGAGAACATCATAATATAAAAACGAAAATTTTCATTTATTAGTTATCGCAAGACGCAAGTAACGCAAAATACTAAATACTAACAATAAACAAATACTATAATAAATAAAAATAAATAAATCTATAATGATATAGAATTATGGACAAAAAATTATCAATAAAATGTATTATCAGTTATAATATAATGTTTCACCGAGACCAACATTACCTACCGTGGTCATGAAATTGGAAATGATAAGAATATGGATCATACAAAAAAATTTTCCTGCGATGAACCGTTCGTAAGATTTTGGATTTCACCAAACCGCTACATAAATACGATTAAAAACTAACCGCCAAATTTCGGCCGATTAGCGTTATTAATCACGGTTAGAAGTTTCCATATCAGTATTCAGTTGTTTGTTATTGTTTAATGTTTGTGATAAGCATAAAAAAAATCGTTTTGAATTTATATAAAATTTAAAGAAGTTGCTATTTCAACGTCCGACGTGAATCTATATATTTTCACGTCCTATGCTGTGATTGGCCGTATTATTGATAAGCAGTTTAGTGATAGTGTATTATAATTACGGCCGTGAACATAAGATATAACACTACGATCATAGACCTATAAACTTATATGTCTAAAAAATTCTGCGGTTGGGCCGCGTTCAGGTAAAATATTTTTAATGCCGTGTGGAGAAAAATAAAAATTATTTGCAAGGAATATAGGAAGGAGTAGGAAGGAGTGGTAATAATAATATTAATAATAATAATGAAAATAAATTATAATGAACTGTATTAAATAATCAAACTTTAAAAATTAAATAAATGACAAATATTAGAGAAAGGGGATCACTTAAAACTAAAAAGTTGTACACTAATTTGATAAATACAAATAGAAGTTATAATAATTTTATAAAATCAATACTGACATATAATATATATATATATGTTACGGGCAAATCCCGAAACTCGGTCACTTCGCGA
>JAIUCT010000016.1:5019466-5034593 GCA_021307375.1 Tetraneura akinire | reverse complement strand
AAGAAAAGACGAACGCCAATGGTTCTTTTTTGTTAAAAATCGTCGGCAGGGAATGGCGGCCGCCAGGGATACCATGCATGGTCCAAGGACGTTGCAAACACACGGTAAGCCTGGCGGCGCGCTTTATTCGTGCCTAGGGTTGCCAACTCTCATTTACGAATAAGCGGAAAATCAGATATTTATATGCGGGACTCGATAAAAAAAAGCGGGACGTACCAAAAAATTTAAACTATATAGACATGACTAAGACTCAAACAAATCGTACAAAAATAACAATATAAAAGTTTCAATAACACACTAAACACTATATTAATTTATAAAAACAACGAATTCTATTTTAAAACATCGAAACTATGAAAAGTAGTTAAGTAGTGCGTACTAACTACACAGCGACACGACGACACAGCAATTGCGCGAGCCTCGAGCCTCGAGACAATGAAAAAACAAAAAATGTCTTATTATTCACTTGGCTCGAATAAAACACGTCTCACACACGCGTCGCCACTTAATGTTTCCCCTTCTGGGTGACTGAGTGGATATATTCAGTATAATCAACGTTTGATCATAATGTTACAAAGATAACTCACCGAAAATAATATTGATTTTATGTACACATTTCGATAAGTGTCCGACATAAATATTCTTGGAAAATACTGAAATGAATCTATAAATACTACTGATGTTTGACAAAGTCGATAGGAATTTCGGATGGGAAATAGTTTCAAATGCGCAAAATAAGAACGTAATAATTATTTTTAATAGGACTAGGACAAGTTTACCAAGAAGCGGGACAGTCAGCGTAATAAGAATTAAATTAGTATTTGTTCTTAAACATTCATTGATATAATATTTTGATAATGGTTTTTGAATATTTGATTTAAATCAAATAAGTTAGGTATTCTACCTAATTGCTAATATATAGGTATATATATATGTTACTGGCAAATAATTGAATATGGTATTCTATAGAATGCCATAAACGATCAAGGAAGTTTGGAATTTATCTTTTGATAAAATATCTAGACCGTGATCTTGGGAGGGGTCGATTTTTTTTATAAATATATCTATATATGTATCATATGTTGAATACGGCAATACGCATATATTTATACTTTATATACAATTAAAATAAATACACATAAACTATAGTTTACAAACAAACATATTTAATAAATAGAATGTAATTTTTTCTAGACTTATTCAGGTATTCAATTTCATTGTAACGTAAAATTAGTTAATTAGTTAATATTACAGGCAAATACCATTTATTATGTCATATATATATATATATTTAAATATATTGTAATTTTGTAAGTATTTTAAGACTGTAATTATTTCATATCCATACTATACATTGTATATGATATAAGTACCTATTTACTAGATACCAATATTACTAACTAGGTTTATAGGATATACCAGAATGTAGATTGTTTACAAGACTGAATATAGCCATACAGACACTACTATAAACCTGTAGCTGTGGCCTATAATCCTATTTCCTATATACATTCTTGGACATCTATTCAAACAAATGTCAAGTTATGTACCATATGTATTACGACCATAATAAATTTCATTTAAATAAAAATAGTTACTATTAAATATTTGGAAAAATTTACTGTACCTAACTGAATTTCTTATAGTTAACAATATCAACACTGCCATATCCCATATCAAAATATTAGCTACAGTTTCCCACCACTAAAAAACAGCAATATATTTTTACCACTTTTGGAAGAAAAATAATGATTCCAATACTCAATAATAAATTTAATGCTTTACAATATTCATGTAGGTATCTTTTATTTTTATAAGGTTATTCAGTTCAAATATTGTTAAAATAAAGTTCTTAACTTAGGTACATTTTAGATTAGTATATTTTAAAACTAGTTGTATCATTGTTGAAAAAAAAATGAATTTATTTATATTGTATGTGCAATTTATTCATTAAAGTTTTATTAAAGTTTTAAATAATAAGATTAGAAAATAAGGATATTATTGATATTTATTTACAAAATTATTATATATTAGGTACATATATATTTCACACGAGCCATATAATTTTTGAAAACTATATCGAATTGGAATTTAAAAAAATATATCTATCCTAATTTGTTTTTTATTATGAAAAGAGTAAAAAGTTGAATTTATTGTATTGTAATATAATTTTCAGCATACTAATGTATAAGCATAAGAAATATTTTATATCTATAACTTGACAAATTAACATGAGTAATTTAATTCAATTAAAAAAAAGTCATATAATCTTGTTTAACTACTTACATAAAGAATAAGAATGAATCGATTATATAGTAATATGTACATACAATTTTTACAAGTATATTATGACATTGATAATATTGTTATGACTTAAATATGTCAATCTAATTTTCTAATTATATGGCACCGGTCCAATGTGCGACCTACACATACAGTTTCGGTTTAGTGTGCGACCTACAATATTATAGGTATTGAACTATTGACCTATACTGCATTTTTAAGAGTTATTATACCTAGTTATTAATTAATTATTTATATTATCCTTTAAATTTATCCATATCAATAGTTATTATAGTTATTAATTAATTAATTAATTATTTTATCCTTTAAATTTATAATTAATTATCCTTCTTGTCTGATAAGAATTCATCGTAATTTTATGTAAAATTTATGTCATAAAAGCATCTTTAAATTACTAAAAATCACAATAACGTAATTCGACAAAGACAGTGAGACCGAAACTGAATGTCGAACGCACAGACTTTTA
Organism: Tetraneura akinire; assembly: GCA_021307375.1. NCBI lineage: Eukaryota > Metazoa > Arthropoda > Insecta > Hemiptera > Aphididae > Tetraneura > Tetraneura akinire. The sequence goes on along the minus strand of JAIUCT010000016.1, from coordinate 5,031,823 downwards.
TACTAATATAGAAATCTGTATTACAATTATCACGTTTGTATCTCTATTCTCTTCACAAAAATAAATATATTTCCCCATGTCATATAGGAAAATATACACATTGGCCGTAGGTCGCACACACGATTTAAGATATCTTAAAAAATCTTATAAAATTTTATATGTATCTTAAATCGTGGTCGCACATTAGCCCGGCAAAGATAAGGATAGGTCAATAATTATCAGTTGTAGGTCGCACATTGGACCGGTGCCAATTATATTTAATAATTATATTTAATTGTACCTATTTAGTATTTACTAAAATAAAACATATTGTTACATTTATTACTATTAGGTACGTTCTCCAATCTCTCGACATATTTCAATTTTATTACTTAAAGTGTTTATTGAAATTAATATTTATCCATTAAAAAAGTGCATGGTGGTGAGAATAAATCTGTCATGTTCTATTGAAGTTCAATGGATGTTTTCTACAACATAGTCAAGTTCATTTTTAAAATAGTGAGCAGGCGCGGATCCAGAAAATTTTGACAGGGGGTGCTAAGATAAAAATAATAATCTCTATATTATAGTCTCAATTCTTTTTTATAGCTGTTTTAAGTTGATATTTTTAGTTCAAACGAAAATTATAATCTGACTGAACTTCGCTCAGAATCGTTTTTTCGAATGCAATGGTTTATCATTGCATTCAAATTCTAATTAAAAATAAACGCTATGATTCGCACACCTGTATCCTATGCGGCAGGAGTATCAGCTCTTTTTTCTATTTACATTTTATTCAATTAAGAGTTTATTATTTATCTCGGTCTTGTATAATCATGTCTCTTCTTAATCAAAAATTATTGTTTTAATAATATTAAAATTATTTATCAAAATTATCGATATTTTGTGACGTTCATTTCATTTCTTCTAAACATATTTTTTTATATCATCAATAATCAATCATGTATATGATGAAAATTATATTAACATGTTTAAAAGTTAATAAAAAAAATTCAATGTAAACAATTTATAATACTAACCTCTATCTGGCTAATATAACTTAGTTACCACAAAAATAAAACAAACAAAATCAATGTTTATTGACTTTTGACTTCAATCGTTTAATAACATTCGATTTAATAATTTCTCTCTATTTATGATTTAATTCTATTAATGTAATAACAATAATAATATTAAATTAAAATAAAATTTCAAAATGAACAAAGAAAAGACAATGTATTACAATTATTATACAAGTAATATTATAAAAATATAAATTATACAAAATATTTCTAAGTATAAATAAATTATTGTTTATGGGTTTAATTAGTATAGGTTTATAAATAGTTATCGTATAAGTATATATTAATTAATTCGTATATAAATATATAATTATAAATCGGCAAAATCTTTATCCTTATGTAATTTTATAAAATTGTAAATGGAAAAAATATTTAAGAACATAAATTTAAATAATTAAAAATGAATAACAATCAAATATTATTATTATTAATTGAATTTAAATAATTTATAAATATCTTTAGTTTTAATTTGTTTCAACCTAACCTTTTCTATTGTATATAGAGCAATACAAACCCAGGGTCACAGATACGAGCATTACTGTGGTATGTATAAAAAATTAAAACCCATTATTTTATATAACTAACAAATTAAATAAAAATTTTGTATTTTCTTGTGTAAAAAAAAAAAAAAAAAAAAAAAAAAAAAAAAGTTATACATATAAATCGTATATTAAATCACTAATTTATACTATGATTTTAAAATGATTATATTTTTGTCATAGTTATGTGCCATGTTTAAAAAATTAAGTTTGTATGATACTCCGCCGACTCCTTCTCCTCCGACTACTCCTCCTCCTCCGACTAATCCGTGTAAAAAACGTAAGGCATCAGAACCAGAGAAATGTACATGCCAAAGAAAAATAAAGGTGAGTTATTAAAGTATAATAATAGATATTAAATTTTATCTAGTTTATATTTAGGTATGTAAATAAATAGTATAATCCCCCTATAAATAGTATAACAAATTTATTTACTCTTAAGAAATATTAATAATACGATAGTTATAATAATAGAAAATACACAGTTTATTATGTCAACATTTTCGTACAATTAATAAATTAAAATTAAATATCTATTCTTTATGTAGTTTCTTTTTTAATAAATTACAGATTTGTTTTTTTATAAATCCATACAAATTTAAAAAAAAATATATCTATTTACCTTTCAGCCTACGTATAAAAATATAACATTACATGAAGCATTAAAGAAAAAAATCAAACAAATTATAATTGTAACAGAAGAAAATGATATAAACACCGTTACAGGTAAATATATAGGTACCTGTATATTTATATATATTAATATTATATTATTTAATTTTTGGAGTTTATCCTAAGTGTCAAAGAATATTTACTACCTAATTTATTATTACGATTTAAGACAACTTTAACGACTAATACAGAGCATATTAATTATTATATTAATTAATAATTATTATTCGTAAAAATTAAATTAAATTATTTTTAATTATTATAATATATCGCACCTATAACAAAATAATAATATATAATTTGTTGTAACCGACAGTACCACAAAAGTCTAAGAAGAGAAAGTCAGAGAACGACGACGATATTAATTCAGATATCTATGAAGGAAGAGATGATTTGAATCATTACAAAAAAAATAAAAATAACGACAACTCTATGATTATTGTATAACATTATGTTTCAATCTCCTTTAATTTATTTTCATCAATTTCTATTATTTATTACGTTATTGTTTAATTCAAGTATCTAGGTATATTTTTAATTTTTTAATTGTTTTCAACAATTGCCATTTTTCATTCTTTTTGTGTAAAATAAATGATATCCCAGATCTATTTAGAAATATATAGATCTCGGATACCCTTTATTATAATTCACATCTTATATAATGAACTTTTTATAACTTTATACTTTGTTTTTATATCATACACTTTATATTATATATAATATTTTGTATCACATCTATTTATTTCTAATCAAATATTAGATTTATTTTTTATTATAATGTATAATTGATTGTTATTTCCTATATTACCAAAATATATTTTGTATAACACAATCAGATAGTGAGAATTATTTATTTTAATTAAATTATTATTATTTTAGATTCTGAGCGAAGCAAAGAATGCATTGGTTATAGAATGATGTGTGTCTTTTTTTTGTTTTTAAGTATGAAGACACATTTACTATACGAAATAATGCTCCGATTTTGACGAATAGTATACGTATATATTTCCGGTTGAAAAGTGAATGTTATTGGTATTTTATTTAGGCAATTTTTTGAATTTCTCACAATTGACCCTATACAGTAGAAAAAACGATGAAAAATGACGAATATATGCATTTTTCGCAAAAACTCAAATTACGACGAATTCGATTTCCATATTTCCCGATAACTCAAGCAATTTTGAAGATAGAGACTTGAAAAATTTTCTAGGCGTTCACATAACTACTATATATATGTGGTAAAATTTTGGAACTGCTACGTTAATTTTTCTACAAAATATAGGACTTTGAATATTTCGTAAAATTCAATTTTTTTGTATATAGGTAATGTTTTATAAAATTGGCATTTTTTAACATAATGTTTGAAAATTTTACTGAAGTATATATACATATAACTTAACATCATATTAATATATTAGAAAAATCCCTAGTCTCAAATTTATTAATAGCTGTTTAAAGTCGAAATAAAGTTCAAAATTGTCTAAATTGTGTATTATTCATTTCATACAAATCTGGAATTTAAATACTCTAAAATTACTATTTATTTTGTAATAATTGATGATACGATACAACGCGTAAACAATAAATAAGTCTATTATAATATTAATAATGCAAGTTACTGAATCGTCTATTGTCTATTGCCCTATTGGTAATAATTACGCAATCACAATAAAAATACATCAATGAGATATTAAACTCAGTATAGTAGCATAATACAATGTGCTATGTGCAATAATTGTAGTATATACATCACATTTACAGGCGCTAGTATCTTATCTACAAAATTACAATATTATAAAAAACTTCAAATCACTCTCATATTAAAAGTAATAAATATTAAAAAAAAATTTTACCACCAAAATTTTTTTCAAAAATAATATTATATAATGAATGTATAAAAAATAAGGATTACCATTTGATTTTCAAAAGTTGATCCCTGAACCCCCCTCCCCCATTAAGGGCATTTACAATTTTTTAACATACAAATAATTTTAGATTATAAAATTTTCTCTATTTTGAATATTTACAGAGAAAATTGCTGAAAAAACATGAAATTCTGATCACCATGTACCTATATTATATAATTTTAAATTACAAATATACGCAGGTATAGGTTTATATTATTTTGTATGGAATACACAGTAACAATATAATTTTTAAATAAAAATATAGGTTGTTAAAAAATAAGTTAGTTATTGGTCATTTATTATATGGTTATTGTTTTAAAGTTGTATAACCAGATTTCTCAGTCACTTGACCACCTCGGTTGTGACATCGTTGAAACCCTTCGTGCCCATAAGGAATTACGGTTACAGCACTCATCCGCTATGTGTTTTACTGTTTGGATATTATGATCACCACAATCACATTTCGGGTCATCTTTCATTATTCACTTGTAAAGCAAATACCTGCATCTACCTTGTTCCGTCCTTACTCGGTTAAGAGTTGTCTATTCTTGTCTAGGCAACTCAAATCCTCTAACTTTGTGTGTGGGGTCCGTTATTAATTCTTTATTTATCAGTTTATCACCGATGCTACAGACCCCGCTTTCTTCCAATCTTTTGTACTGCAGAACTCTGCCTGTATTAGATCACTTGCTCGGATCCAAGGTGGCTTCCTTGACTTCAGTCTTAATGTTTCCGGTGCAGGTATTCGATAGGAATAGGTATAGGTATTATATTATATAGTATGATAGAGGGCCAATAAAAACGGCTTCGAAGTCTACATAAAATTTATAATATAAAATATAGTGAGTACACACTATATATTCACTTTTATGCAATTAATAATAATTCAATTAAAAAAAAATGTTTGAGACATTTTTCACAGGACACCGCATAAACGTACAGACGCATAATGCACGCGTAATAGTAAAAAAAAATACTACCATAAAACAATATTATCAATCGGCACCAAATATTATTGGCTTTTGGTTCTTTTCACAGCATAGACGCACATTGGGGATTACGCGTTATTCTTTTGTTTTATTATATATTTATTATAAAAAAAATAATAAAATCTATTATAATAATATATAATAATGATTGATATAGGAATTTTGCCACCATGAATCAATTAAATAATTATAGCATCCCTAAAATTCACCCTTAATTGCATCAATTGTGCACTTATGATCCACAGACTATATTATTATACTCTAAGATTTTATAATAGTGTACGAACACCAGAGAACAGAAACCTCCTATTTTATAATACGCGAGTATCTATATTCTATAATATAAATATTACTTGGCGAGTAGTGAGGACGATCGTCACGCATCTCGTCAGTGAAAATAATTTTTTTGATTTATTATTAGGTACATAAATTTAATTTAATTTATGTAAATATTTTTTCTACATGTATATAAATACCACGTATTTAATATTTATTTCAACATTCTTAAACTACAAATAATTACAGTCGCATAATTTATTTTCTCTCAAATCATCCATATTATCGGCATGATTAAAAAAAAAAAAAAAAATAATAATAATATAGTTATTTAAATTTATTAAAACATATTTCAGTTATAGATTTTTTTAATGTTATCCACTTAATTTTAATATCAAGCGAGTAAATCACCGTTTAGCCATTTGTCATGTGTCTCAAAACATTAAAAAAAAAAAAAAATTCAACAACTTATAAAAGCAAAGTATATACTATAGTATATGTGCTAAAAACTAAATTTTATTGAAGTATTGAGTGCTCTAATATATATTTTATTTGAAAAGATCAAAACAATTAATATTATTAACAATTAATAATTCATATTATGTTATATTGAATTTAAACTCTTAGTTACTAAAGTACCTAATGTGAAAGTACTTACTACTTACTAATTCTGAACTAAATTATGACGTCTGTTTTCCCTTTTATATTATTGTTGTACAATTATCATTATATTAACCTTCACTTTTATTTATATTATTATATTTAGATCAAATATATACCTACTTATTATTGTATTATTTTCAATAAACTATAAATATTTTATTGATTGAACTGTTCAAACTTCATTGTTACATTCTATTTTAATTAAATTAAGGCTTAAATACTTTTAATTGATGCATACATTTAAAAGGTTTATATTATATTATAAAGTATAACAATAATTATTGAATGTATAATCAAAGATTCAATTTTTCCAATTTCATTAAACAACAAACATGGACTAATTATTGTAACATCAGTAGCGACCTGATGCACTTTGCAGTATCAGTACCCTTAGACCCTCGTAAATAAGCCACTGAGTATAACATACTAATACTCATAAGTCATAACATTATAACATTTCTTAGGGATAAAATATAGTTAGTAAAAAAAAATAATATTATATAATAATATTCTACTATTGATACATTTATAAATATTTGTTTTAAATGTGTACCTACGAGTTTGTATTATTTAAGTTTTCACATTTTCCTCGTATAGAACTATTAAGATTTTATGTATACACACCATAGGTCAAACATGTTATATATTTATGGACCAATTTTGAATAACATTTTTCGATTTTAGTTTCTGATTTCACTAAATAGGTACAGAGTTAGCGTCACTAAAAAATAAAGGTGAACAATTACAAATATCTTCCGACCAAAGAAAACATATTATATTAATTGAACGAATAATTTTGTATTTATTCAAAAGAAATTGACAATAAATATCATGAAAAAATGTATCAAACACATAACTCCAATCAACATTTCATCTATTGAAATTCGGATATTTTTATCTAATTTTATCAATTTTTTAAAATTTCTCAATTATAAAATTATCAAAAATAAATGAAATTCTCCAACATTACATTTTATGCAACATAATTTTTGTGGATAAAATAACCTTACACAAATATTTGGAAAATGTTATTAATTGAGTTACAAATGTTTTGGTAGTATTTTTTTGATTAATCGCTCTTTACGAGTATTTTTACCAGCATTCATTTTAGTATTTTATTCTAATTGACAATGCATTTACATTTTAGTAACACACAATTTATACGAAAATGCGTAGATAACTATACGAGTATATACCTAATAATTAATCCATAAACTTAATTTTTTATACAACATATTGAAAATATTAGGTATAACATTAGGCAAAAAATATTTACAAAATATACAACAAGATTTCTTATAATCTACCGAGATAATAAATATACCGAGTGATTTAAGTATAGAGTATAGACTGTAACGTTATTACAGTAAATATTAATATACGAAAAAATATTCACTTTTCAATCGTATTTTTATAAAATATAAAATAATGTTATTTATATTTTACGCATGACAAAAATGGCGATTTTGTATATTATTTCATCTGTACAAAACAACATTTTGCAATTATATTATGAATAATTATTTTTAAAATTTTCTTAGTTTTATTAAAAATTGTGTTATAAACGACCAAAAATGTGCAATATCAATACGTACAATTGAAGAAATTTACGAAATTCGGAAAAATTGTTGCTAATATTCGTATTTCGATTAACGAACCGGATCAAAAATTTATTTATAATAGAAATATTATAAAAATCGTTAGTGCTACGACGACCGTGTCCTATTATAGTAATGATATAGTATGTGAAAAATAAATTAACAAAAAATAAAATTTAATAATATTGTTGCATTATTAAACATGTAATAAATATTGTTACAATTATTAATTACGTTTGAATGTTTTAATAGGTAATAATAATATTGATATATCGATTCGGGTCTAGAACTCGAGGCGATACCATGACGACGTATGCCAATTGCGGTAATAATTAAAATGTATAAAATAGGCACTCTGTGAAAACGTTGTTATTATTGTTTCGTTTGGATATTCGATCGAATATTATTTAAGGTTCGAGTATTCGAAAAATAAACATCAATACAATCATTATAATAATTATATTATTACATTTGTTCTTGTTATTATTATATTAAAAATATTAAATCGTAATATCTCTATAAGTCCGCGACCGACCGCGTGCACAAGGTCGGGAACTTTAACAATAATAATAATATGTATAATATTGCATAAAAATATAATGGTCGGTCAACGTCGCCTCGGGGATGGTCGTGTGAACGTTCGAATCGGCGCACAGATGCGGCGGCGAATAAACGATTATTATATTTTTGTAATATTTATAATATTATGTATAATATTTTACCAACATTTTTGATTTATTACGTTCTTGGATATAATATAAAATATGATTTTTACATAATACAATTCGATTCATAATGTGTATAATTATTACCATACGTCGATATTAAAATATTAGAGAAAATTATAACAGAAACGTTTATAACCGTATTCAGTCGTTGATCCGAAAAATGTTAACAGGGGAAGTTAAGAAAAAAAAAATTTATTATTTAGGTATAATTTTCTCGTTTTTTTTTTCTAACGTATGAATGAAAATAGTATTTCAACATTAACATTTAATAAATTACTTTAATTAACTTTTGATTAACATTACAATAATAATTATTATAAAATTATTTTAATAAACAAATAAATTTTATTGGTAGGTCAAACGACAGGGGATATTTGAGTACCCACGGCCCTATGAATCCGCCACTGGCAGTACACGCAAATATTATATTTATAATATTATATTATAATGCAGTTTCGTGGGCTTTAAGGAGTATTAAAAAGTTAAAGTCCGATCAATGTTTTGACATTACCTGTGATTTAGTGATATGAAAACGAGTGGGTTATTTAAAAAAAAAACCATCAAAATATTCGACGTTTAAATTTAACGAACTTTCAAAATCTATAGAAAATAAATAATATCAACAATATTATTTTTCTATTTGTTATTACAATATTATGTTATATTATGTTTAACCGTGATCCAATATTTTATATTGTCACGCCTATTAAATTTAACTTTTATTAAGGTATTTCTTTTTTTTTTTTTTTTTTTAATAAATTAAACTGACTTTTCGAAAAAATATTTAATTTGGTTTTACTTCCAATTTTTTTTTTTTTTTTTTTTTTTTTTTTTTTTCATAGAATTACGTGCACGCGTATTAAAATATTATGTCGCCTGACAGTTTCAGGTCGATCTTGTTACATAATTGCATAACGACGCTTATCATTATTATTATTATTATCGTCTCGTTTTGGATATGCTCGCACACCGCACCGCGACCGTTTTTATCGCATCGCAACAACATTCTCGTCGAAATATAAAACGAAAAATAATATGTAATAATATTATAACGGCCATTAAATTGTACCTTACCCATGTAACGTTTTGTACCGCGGTCATGATACGTGTATATACCGGTATATGTTATATATTATAATTTTTTTTTTTATTATTATTATTTTGCATAAGCACACGCGGCTATAAATCGCGCGCGTGAGCGATTAACATAAATAACGAAATATATATATATTATAATATTATTATATCAGCCGCGGGGGCGCTATACGGGACCGGTTTCGCGAAGAATTGACGCCACCGCGCGGCCGCCTCACGATGACGCGTTCGGGTCACCTAAATTTCATAGATAAAATAATTATTATTATAATAACCGGAGGCTTCTATGTCTACACCCCTGTTGCGGTTATGAAAATGCCGTCGCTGCCGACATATTATTATCGTAATCGTAACAGAGATATTATGCCCAAAATAATAATGCGCCTGTACCTATAATATTATTTAAAAAAAAAAGAAAAAAAAGAATAAATAGATTGACGAATAAAAAATATAATATTATATTATGTGGACCGTCCGTGTACACGATATATTTTTGTTAAATCGTACGGAACGAAACTAGAGACAACACAAAATTCACTATATAAAACATGTGATTATAATATTATAAATAATAATAATAATTATGTATAAATATCAAATGATGATTGTACACTAAAAGAATATAATATTACAATAATAATAATAATAATAAAAATAAAAATAAAAATTACAATATTTTTTCATCGTAGAATGATAATAATAATATAATATTATATACAATATGATTGCATTAGGTAAAGAATTTGCAAGAATTTACTATAAAACTAGTACGTAATTACGTGGAAATTAACAAAATATAATATTATTGTAAAAATATTAATTTGTTCGACCGACGCGAATGATAATATTATAATATTATGAAAACGACTGATCGATTAACGAATATCGATCAGTGTGCCATTAATCGTTTTTCATCTGGTATCTGGTATACGCTCGGTTATCAACAATAATATCGTGAAAATTATTATTTTTATATCACTGAATAAAATATATTATTAATAATTATTATCGTTTAACGCCATTAAAACAATACGTTTTGAAAATAATATTACGTCGTTGTGAGATCGTGTTTTAAATTTGTTCTTTTTTTTTTTCTTTTTTTTTTTTTTGCGTACATTATGGAATAAACGACCGATCTCGCGACGTATATAATTGTATTATAATATTTAGGCAAGTCTAAAAAAAATGCACGCGAGGAAAACATGCTGCGGTAACTGCGGTTTTGTATTTTTCGAGTCGTGACATCTGGCGTGTTAAAAATAATAATAATATTATTATTACAAAATACGTAAAATACAATAGTTAATGAAATTAATATTTTGCAGCTCCCGCGGCCGGCGTCTTGGAAACGTTGGCGAAAAATCCGTTGTCCCAGTCGGCATAGTAGGTCACAGTCCTAATGGAACCGTCCGGTTCGACGAGGCTGTATTCCCCTTTCACGACTTCACCGTCTCGTTCTTCTTTTTGGCTCTTCTTGTCACCGGTATGCGAGTCGTCTACGCTGTACTCGTAGGCGTATCTTGGGTTTTCGTCCTGAAAAATTTTTTTTTTTTAAAAAAAAAGAACCTCACACAAAACAATAATATTAAATTAATTAATCGCTTAGTCATGAAAATGAATCACTTTCGCATTGCAAAACGTAAAAACTAAAAGTAATATTGTATACGTATTGTATCAACTATTTAAATAGGTACGGTATATTTATATATACCTACTACAACTATTATTACAATAAGTCATAGACAATATTATTATAAACAGTGCGAAAAAAATAACGACTTGTCATCTTTTACGCGTTACTCGAATCACCGAGATATTATAAAATAAGATATAAAGATATTTTTTAGAAACACTCTTCGTTTACTGATTAAAAAGTGCCTAAATAAAAGTACTTACGTAATTTTCCAAATGTGTATTCACGACGTTCTTGGTGGGTCCTGTTTTCGGTGGGGTCACGTAGCTAGAGTAGGTTTTTGCGGGTGTGTATGAAGACGCTGATGGACCGTACACTGGAGCAGATGGCGCGTAAGCTGGAGCAGATGGCACGTAAGCCGGAGCAGATGGAGCGTAAGCCGGAGCAGACGGAGCGTAAGCTGGAGCAGACGGCGCGTAATTTGAAGCAGATTGCTGGCTTGTAACTGAAGCATATGATGGCGATGGGTAACTAGGAGCAGCAGAGTATTCAGAAGCTGATCCGTATGAAGCGACTGGAGAATAGACAGCAATTGGAGCTGATGAATAAGATTGTTTCGGCGCACTGTATACAGCTGGAGAGTACGCTGGAGCGACGGCGTATGATTGTTTCGAGTAAGTCGATGGAGCTTTGGTAGCGTATTCGTGATCGTCACATTTTACTGGTGACACTGCGACGTAGGTCGACGGAGTCGAATACACCACTGGTTTGGAAGTTTTATAGTTACTGCTCGAGTACGAGTTGTAGCTTGGAGATTGGTATTTCGGAGCAGGAGCAGAATATTTTGGAGCTGAAGCGTAGATGGGTTCGGGTACGGCGTAACTAGGGGCTGGTGTAGAGTAACTGGGTGGAGAATATTTAGAAATGGACGAGGATGCATAAATAGGTTCTGGTACAGCATAGCTTGGAGCTGGTGTAGAATAGCTGGGTGGAGAATATTTTGGAGCGGATGGAGAAGCGTAGCTCGGTTCGGGAACGGCGTAGCTGGAAACTGGTGCAGATGAGTAGCTAGCTGATGAGTAGCTGGACGATGAATAGCTTGGAGCCGAGTATTTCGGTTGAGAATAGGTTGCTGGTGCTGGAGAGTAAGATGGGCTAGGGGCAGCGTAACTTGGTGCGGGAGTTGAATAACTGGA
>JAIUCT010000016.1:4998391-5016273 GCA_021307375.1 Tetraneura akinire | reverse complement strand
ATAATAATAATAATAATAATAATAATAATAATAATAATAATAATAATTATAATAAAAATATTTTTTATTCTTTTTGTAACGCATTGTGTTGCATCCAGCGAGAGAACCCTCCGTCTGTGTCAAAGTATCCACTGTAAAAGTCGACCTACGCCGTTAATAATAATTGTGCTTCGAATACTGCCGCTTCTGTGAAAAATCACTCGTGGCAGCGTGGCACTCGTGCGGTCATCAGCAGGGGCTTGTTATAATATTATATAAAATATTATAATCGTAACGAAACATTAGGACAATATTATTTTCGAAGAGCCGAAGAAAGTTTTCGCCGCCATTTCCAATATATAATATTATTTTTATCGTTTTAATATAATTTACCCACGGACGGTATAAGTATAATAATTATTACCCGTTTTGATGGTAATAATAAAAATATATAACATGTTATTATATTATGATCGTGATATTCCGAAAAGGGAAAAATATATATTGTGTAATTAATAGTTGAATAATGACCAAACAAGACTACGGGACTCGTACCGATCACGATCGGTGTCGATTATCGGTTAATAAAATGGTTTTTAATTTTGCGCGCACTACGTTTAACATGATAATAATAAATAATAATATTATAAATTATAATAATAACAATAATAATAATATTACATTATAAATTATTATTATATGTATATGCATATGCTATGCATATATTTTTTATATAATATATTTACCGCGGTACACCCAATATGAACTGGTTTCTAATATTTGAAACGCGCGGTTATTTTACCATCTAAACGCGTTTAAATAATATTATTGTATTAATACCTACACAATTTAAATGCCACGTACAACACAAATTTGTCTCTCATTCATTAGCTTTTATTTCGCCCTTTTAAAAAAAGTATATTGTTGTAACTTGTGAATTTTTTTTCAGGAAACTTCGAAACCGATTTTATGATAAACGTACTCGTATATGTACTTACAACGATTTCGACTAAACATACAATGTTATGTGTACACAGTAACGTGATTATAGAGAGCGACTTTTGTCCAGAGTTATTAAGATGTTAAGATGTGTACACATTTATGCTCAGGAAACGTAATAACATTTAGTTCCGCGAAAGGGTGATGTAAGTCGTATGTGTAAATCACATACAGAGCAGGGCTTGAAGTTGAACACGACGCAAACGTATTATAATATTCCCGAGCAAGTTAGAATGGTAAAAACCATAAATATGGTTAAGCAATAACGTGGTATAGGACGTGAGTTCGTTGAATACGGTCATTTTTGACATTATATTTTAATTTTAGACACGTGTGTGTGTTATATACGTAGTCTACGAATCAATGCTGTTTCTAAACAATATTCACTGAAAGTTCTTGTTCCCATACATTTATAAATGTTCGTATTTAAATAACGATTACATTTTTCCAACTATTATTATTATAATCGCTCATAGAATAAACGTTTGACATATAATCAATTTAATTTGACTTAATCACAATAAAATACAGTAATTGTAACGACCTACTAGTCGCGGAACGTCTATATTATATTTTATCGTAGATAATATATATAATTATTTTATACGGCCCAAAGTGAATTTTAACAGTTTAATCCGTTAAAATGATGTCGTTATTAAACCCGAGCGATTCGCATGCAATAATAATAATAATAATAATAATAATAATAACGATATTTGATAACATAATAATAATAATAACATAATTTTGATATCGAATTATATTTTCGTCGCTATATATACGTGTCGTGCAATACAAGGACGCGCGACTGTAAATTATGATATAATAATATATTATTATTTAAAAATTAATATTGGTAGGTATAAGCCGTGATGGTAACCGAATCGCGTTTTTACTATATTATCTTATTTTGTTATTTTTTTTTTATATATTATATCTGTGGTGTGATGGCAGAAGCTGATATGTACATTTTACCAACTTTCGGGAAAACGAGTTTTAATGTTTAGAATGGTATGAAAAATACAATTTTCAATTAAATTCCTTTATTCTTTCATTTTAGTATTCAATAGGCTCCTATGAATTAGTATATAATGCCTTAATACATAATATAGTTTTACAAAAATTTCTAAATTAATAATAAAGACATATCATGTTTTGCCATCATGTATTTTTTTTATATTACCAACATATCAACAAAGTAAAAATTATATAATTAACGTTTATTTAAACATACAATTTATTATATATAAAAATTTTTAATTTTTTGTAGAATGGATGACAGTCTTTATGTATAAGAGGTAATAAACTTAACAAATCTTGTTTTTTTTTTGGATTGATTGGCAGAGGACCTGCATAACAATTGGATAATTTTGTGGGTGTTATATTTATCGGTCTTTCTCTTTTACCATGTCTAAGGTCTAAGACTCTAAATGGTTCTTCTGGATTAAGGCTATATTTAAAATGTAACACACCATATATTTTTTGATATCTTATCCACCTTATATGGAACCAATTAACTTTATTGCCATCAATATCCACTGTTTTCTTTATTAGAGAAGTAGTTACTAAATTTGAAAATGAAAAAAACTGCTCTTGTTTCATTTCAATAACTTTAAATGGTTTCTGCCCTCTTACAGTCCTTACAAATTGATACCAATCTCTTGGTATCATGATAGGAATGTCTGAAAATTTCTTTGCTCTTTCTATTTTAGCATGATCTACATCACATTCAAGTGAGTGTGACCTGGCAGTAGAAATTTTTGGTCAATTATTTGCAATGTTGAAGAATTTATAGTAATTAAAATCTATTTATAAAATACAAAACAATGACATATCAAGTTTTGCCATCACGTGTATTATTCAAAAAATGACATATCAATTATACCCAAGACATATCAAGTTTTGCCATCACGTGTATTATTCAAAAAATAACATATCAATTATACCCAAGACATATCAAATTTTGCCATCACAAGTATTTTTAAAAACTGACTTATCAGTTTTGGTCTATGCCCATAGATAGCGCTATAAACATAATAGACATATCATATTTTGCCAGCATTTGAAACTTATTATTTCTCAAATTTTTACATAATAATCCGAAAATCGACAAAAATGACATATCAGCTTCTGCCATCACACCACAGATATAATATATTAATATATTATAGTAAATTATTATACTGAACGTTCAAACTGCAGTGGCGCCTAAATATTATTATCTTCGAATAATAATGAGGTTATTGTAGTGTTTACGGCGCATTTTATTATTGTATAAATATGTAACCTCAAAGATCATAAATCTTTATTAATTTCGATATTCATGTAACGTCAACCGTTCTCACTCGAGGTCGATAACTTTATTACGGTGTGTGTACACAAAAATTCGAATCTAAACGTTTTCATTGCGGATAAAAAAAAAAAAAAAAATGACAATCGCGTTTCAAACTTTTCGGTGTTTCGCTGTACAACAAACACATGAATAATAGGTGTGTCCATTATTCATTTAATTAGGTACATAAATACGCGATTTGGTCAAATCCTTATTGCTATCTATACAGGGTGTCCATCACCCTATGCTATATGCTGTACGACAAACACATGAATAATAGGTGTGTCCATTATTCATTTAATTACATAAATACGCGATTTGGTCGAATCCTTATTGCTATCCATACAGATACAGGGTGTCCATCACCAGCCGTGTTTGTCCCTGCAGTCAATAACTTTTGATCTAACGTATTATACATATTTTTGAAATCTGATTTTTCCAATCCACTTGTGTATAAACAAGTCATCTTTTTCATTATTATATTCATTCTTTACGTTCAAACGTCCAATATAAATAATTTATCACAAAACCCCTAAATGAACCATCTAAATACCCAAATCTGGCAGTACTTCGCTCAGAATCGTTTTTCAAATGTAATAATAATATTTTAAGGTCATTTTCAGACCTTAGAACCCAAAATTGCCAATTTTATCAAACATTATATACATAAAAACTAGAATTTTACGAAATATTCAAAGTCTTTTATTTTGTAAAAAAATTAACGTAACGGTTCCAAAATTTTACCACATATATATAGTACCTATGTGAACTCCCAAAACAATGTTCAAGTGTCTAACTTCAAAATTGCCCGAGTTATCGTGAAATATTGAAATCAAATTCATCGAAATTTCAGTTTTTGTGAATAACGCCGTTTTTTCGTCATTTTTTGGTCGTTTTTTCTATCGCATAGGGTCAAAATTTGAGAAATTCGATAAATAACCTAAATAAAGTACCAACTACATCCACTTCCAATCAGAAAAATGTCTTCAGACATAAAAACAAAAATACAAAAAGACATTAATGTCTATTAATTAATTAACATTTCTTATAATATGATCAGACTGTTATTAATAATATTCTTATTTAATTCCGGCAGGTCGCCGCGACCATCATCATTTGGTGTACGCGTAGGGCTCGGGGAAATTCGTCGGCTTATCGTTAATATTTATTACGATAATAATATTATGAGTATGACACGATATAATATTAAGGTTGTGTAAATATTATTCAGATTTCTCGATTGGTTCACGTATGTAGGTATAATCGCATAACAGGCGTATATAATAATAAGTTAGATAGTTATAATAATTATAATAATGTTATATGTCATCATGATCGAGTTCCCGCCCAACGTACATGCATAATATAATTATTATAATAACTAAGGATACGGGCACCCGTCGATTAATATATAATATATTCTCGTAATTTTCACAATATAATATTATGTCACAAAATATATTTATTTTTTTGGGCTTATCATTCGTGAAAAATCATTATTACAGTCCATACTATTATAGTTATCCTTATCATATTATAATATACAATATACCGACGAGGCGACGAGCAGAGGAATTTGTGACCTATGGGTTTTTTTTTACCTTTGATTAAACCGTTTAATTTCATATTTTAACGATAACTATTAATAACTTATAGTATATATGTTTTTGTCTCTATAGGGTCCTGTAAAGGGGAAAAATTATTCACGAAATAATGTGTCGTGCACAATAATGATAATAATAATATTGATCTAACCACTATAGGGTTTAAATACGTTATATTATGTAGATGCCGATGTTTAAACATATAGTGCGTGCGCGACGCCAAAATAATATTATATATTGTGACAACGCGGAGACCTCCAAAACGCGTGCGCCAAACAGAGAAGCGGACAACCTCGAACTTTGAGGTTATCGCTCATAATATAGTTACATATTTTTACATTATTATAATATTGTTTCACGACGGTGCATTATTATGATAACGTTTTAATATAACACTATAGGTCTCATACCGATTTATAATATTATATATAGAGCAAACACATTCTTTCGCGGGATTATTGATTGGGCCGTCAGAGTTCGTTAAGAAAATAATATAAACAATTATAATTTATAAGTACATCGGGATTTATAATATACTGTCGCATATATATTTATTTGTTTCTCGTTCGAACGTTTACAAAACCGCGAATAAATGTGAACATATAAAATCTTATTGAATTCGCGCACGCAATAACAATAATAATATTAGGTATATATTTTAAAGCGCAGCGTCGGCGCGGAAACAACGCCGCGGAGACTTTAACGACCGACAAAATAATGTATCGGATTAAAACTGGTTAAAATAAATAAATTTTTGTCCTCCGATTTAAATTATTATCATTATTATTAGTTATTACTATTACTTTGTAGTGATTGTTACATATTTAATATATGTATATATAATGTATATACAGATTGACGTCATTTTGTCAAATCTAGTTTATATACGCACCGAAATATCGAAATAACGGATAGAAGTCCGAGATAGTCTGACCCAGTTCTAACGCGCGAGACGCCGATTCAGTATAAGGTTTAGGTATTAGTTCTGGTGGACACAACACACTCATACTCTCCATTATAGATCGACGACTCAACGACCACGGCTATATGTTATAATGTGTACATGTTATAAATTGCTCAACATATGCCAAAACCAGTAATAATCGTTTTTTAATTCGATAAGCCCTCTATTATATATATTTACTTTACGAGTAGGTACCTATATAGGCGATCGTAAAATCTTGACGATGACGGACGGTACATTCGCAGGCCAAACCACGATGATGACGAGGCGTGGGAGGCGGTACCCGGACGAAAAAACGCAAGTTTCAATCGGAGACTGCACACTCACACACATACAAACGACAATGAAATAAATATATTATAACTTTTTCGTATACGCAGGTACTATAGTATATAATACATAAAGGTACACGATGCAGCGTGTTATACGAATATAATAATAAAAATACGATTTCCCGCGTAGGAGTGTCCGACCGACCTCGT
Source organism: Tetraneura akinire (assembly GCA_021307375.1). Lineage (NCBI taxonomy): Eukaryota > Metazoa > Arthropoda > Insecta > Hemiptera > Aphididae > Tetraneura > Tetraneura akinire. Next base: position 5,009,913 of record JAIUCT010000016.1, on the reverse strand, counting down.
GACAGTTTCGACTTAATGATCTGTTCCGAAATCGTATTTTATTATTATTTTTATTTTCACTCCCCGTCCATCGGCGGCGTTTTATTCGCGAGCCCATTGTATACGCGCGACGGCGAAGGGTCTATTGCATAACGTTATATCTTATATCCTCCGCGTATTGTAAAAAAAAATACAAAAATAAGTTATATATTATACGTCGCGTTCGACCGACAATTCCGTCGATGAAAAAGCAGAATTCGAATATATGATTCGATAAAATATCCATCATCGGTATAAAGTATAATATATTATAATTATAGCGGCTAACACGCGATATAATGTAAAGGGTAAAATATTTAGCCAAGACAAAAAAGCGAAGAAAATTTAAGAACAAAAAAATGTAATCGTATAATTACTATAATAATAATTATAATATATACCTATAGGTAATTAATTATATAGTTATTGCGTTATTTTAATTAATTATTATAAAAACGTTATATATAATGTATATAGGTAATAAATATATTATATATACCACGCGCGCAATAATAGAAAACAAAATTTTTGCTCGTCGGTGTAGGTATATATATCATATTATTATTGTTACATTGATAATTAATATTATTTCGTTTAAAATAATAATGTGACGTCGAAGACTACAAAAATGTATACCTATACACATAATGTATACCTATATAATATATTACGTGAACAAAAATGCATTTATAATAACGTTAAAAGCACGTGGGCCGAGTATATTATTTATAACCTTTTAAATGTGACTCACATGATACCCATACTATATATAATATATTATTATTTTCTAGCATGTTATTTAATATTTCACGTTCCACGCGGTAAATCCGCACGGCTAGGCGTAGTCACTGTATTATATACTATAATATATCGACATATAATATATTTATATATACGGTCAACGTCAGAAAAATCGTGATCCGTCGCCATTTCGTGTCGGTCCGATCGCCCTTGCGATCTGTGGCCAAACGAAAAGTTTAAATATATACGAAAACGATATTATAATATAACGATGGCGCCAACGTATATCATATACGTAATACGTTGATTTACGCGTATACGTATATATATATAGTAATATTATCATGATATATTGCAAACGATATTTATATACAAGTATAATATTATATTTTTCAATAATCCGACGGCGCGTTTTCGTATATATTGTAGTAATATAATTTTATATACCGTATACGCGATTACGTAATATTCTTGTTCGCCAAAAGTGGTTCGATTTTTAGGATAACGCGTATATTACAGCTCCTTATTTAAACAATTATTATATTATATATTGGATCGACGATTAACGGTGTTATAACAACTAGTATATATATATTATATATATAAGTGTAATACACTCGGAGCGATAATATATTATATATTATATCTTTCCAAGTTCCAAGTATAATATACATGTGTATTAAATCGTACCGACAATGTCTCAGTCCGTGTATAAAATAATAATATATAACGCGCGATTCGTAATAATATATTTGAATCGGCGTTTATTTTTTTTTTCGAAACAATTTTTCCCCCGTCGACTGACAAAACTCAAACGAAAAATGACACTCGGTGTATACGCGATTATATTTTTTTTACTACTATACTTTTCTATTCTTTATTGGTTAGTCCAGAAACGAAGATAATATAATAATATTACAATATATGTAATGCAGTTTGAGCGGAAAAATATATAATATATAAGTTACACGTATATACAATTATTACGACGATTTGACCGACCGTCGCCGTCGCGTTATATAAAATAAACGCGCGGTTGACCTGGTTATAAAAGCGCGCATTTGGTCCGAAAGCCCGAGCGCGGGGACACTTCGAGAAGAAAAAATACGTGTCCGTACGGGCGAGTTCGGACCGACAAATGATTCATTGACAACCGGTTGACCTCTGGGACCTTCAACTTTTCATTAAATCTCACCGAACCTTGGCAACAATAGCGTATTTTATTTTATTATAATATAAAATATATATAACACGTATAATATTATGTTATAACTATGTGATAACAACAACCGCAGATAGAATTTAGAATGTACCTATGTATAACGGATCTGTGTTAATATTATATAATAATAAATATTTTGTATGTATTACGCGCTCGGGTAAAAATGTATGGACATTTTTTTTTTATATTTTTTTAAGTCCACGCGACGTGTGTGGGTGCTATAATACACTGACGCCTTTATACGCGCGGGTGACAGTTTCGGACTGACGGGGAACTCCGGTAGCTAATTTCGTAACTTGATCTATAGTCCATAATACGATCGCCACACGTTATAATATAAGTACAACACACATAGGTATTACCTACATATATATATATATATTTAACCGTATACGCGGTTAACGGTTAGTGTCCGGACCACACGGCTCATATAAGGAGATAGTTAAAATAAGTCGCGCAAGGTCTCGCCAATCGCCTCGTCGATACATGCGTTGACATTTTTGCGCACAGGTGCCAATCGATGGTCGATATAATAATAATAATAATAATAATAATAATAATAATAATAATAATAATAATAATAATAATAATAATAATAATAATAATAATAATAATAATAAAAATAATTATAAAATATATTAATAACACGTTAAAATTTATATTATCGTTTCGATTCGACGACGTGCAGAAATTTAAACAGTTTGAAAAATAACATAAGTAGGTATAATTATTAATTACTATCAATTTGTCAGCGTCACGTCGTTATAATATTTATATTATTATGTAAACGCGGTTTTCTGTGAAAAACATCGCGCGTGTTCCAAAATACAATATTAGAAATGCGGTTAAAAAGCGTATTAAAAAATGTAAACGCGGTGGCCGTCGAACGAATATATTGAACATAAAATGACTAAGCGAATCAATTAGTCGAGAATATTTCGATAATTTGAAAGTAATATAACGCGTCCGTATAACATTGTCGTCGTGTTATATTATTAATATCATATTTTAGTGTATATAAGAAATATTCCTATTTGCGTACGTTAAGTTACTATAATAACATAACCTTGCGTTTTTTATATACGTAGACGAATATTGGGAAATCTAAAAGAACGATTGAAATAACACCGCGCACGTCATATTATTATATTGGATGTTGAAAACGATTGAATCGTTTAGAACTCGCGCACCGTTTATTGACACGATAAAAAATAATAATAATTATGTTAGGTACTAAATATTCAAATTATTCCAAACGATATTCACGAATAACGTTCGATAATAATAATATAATCGCCATCGATCAAAAATTATTACGATCACTAAAATAATATGATAACGATATTCTATTCATTCAAATCAGCAGGTTAGGTTAGGTTAGGTTAGGTTAGGTTAAGTATACTGATTCTTTGACGCGCGATATTTAAAATATACGAAATTTTAAATAATTTGCGTTTATCGGAAAAATATGATCATTGATCACTCTTGGAAAACGACCATGTTAATATATTATATTATTATTATGTGTTATCAATAGATTTATTCGCACCTATAACCATTATTATACCTGTCCATGGTAATTTATAATGTTACCACCCGTAGCGTTTATCTAACCATATAACATATTATAATATACGGCCAGTACGTATTAATAATAATTCGTTTTTTATTTATTTTTTTCTTCGACGCGTTGATCGACTACCGTTTTAAATTTTTATGCTATTTTACGTACGGTAGTCAGTCTTTCTTTATAATAATAATATACACATTACACGCATTATACGCACACGCACGATTAAAATTAATATTAAAACATACAAATCATAATACGGATTTATTTGGACTTTCGGAGTAGTCGATAATTTATTGTACATACAACATACTCGCATGTTTTTCGTCGTATCCGATAAATCCAATATAAAAATCAATCTTGGAAAATCAAAACTAGAAATTCTGGGTGTCGATATTATATTAAAATTTAACTCCGCGATACGTCATTCGAAAACCAGCCCGTGTTTTAACAAATAATTTTAAATATCATCATTTCATCAAATTTCTTTTCGATATACCTACGTCGAAATCAGAAATACGAATTAAATTTAATGCATACGATTCATAATATAAATCATGTAGGTATTAGTATGAAATATAATATGAATTGTATATTATATTATAATATATACCTAATATATAAAAATTGTAATTTTCGTCCAAATTATAATTATAATACCTACTGATTTGACCATAATAATATATAGGTACAGGTACTTAGTATACGTATACTTATTACTTAGCACTAAAAATTACGAAATTAATATTTATTATTTTAGTTTTTCTCAATACAATAAAGTCCTGAAAACGTAATTAATATAATATAGTAAATATTTAAATTTTTAGTATACATCACGTACTTTTTTTTAAAAAAAAAAAAAGTTTATATTATTATTATAGTTTTTAGTTTTATTTGTACCTATATACATTTATTTACAATATAAGTAAAATATAACGTTGTATGGTGTGAAAGTCACCTGCAATGAGACTCGCATGTATACCTCTTGTACAATAATTTGTTTACATATTTAGGGTTCATTATCATACAAATAGAGATTAGAAATTACAATATTATATTATATTATATTTCCCATATGCTCGTGTCGTATAATCTGATGAACTGAAATGGTGAAACACACAATATTATAGCGATGTTTGTAGTTTGTTATAATTCATGTTATTTACATTTTCAATCGTACGCTTTAAGCAATTCTTTGCATAATCGTATCGCGCGCATATTATTACAACACGTTATTATAATAATTTATTTAATTTTATAGTCGATTTTTATTTTTTATATAATCTCAAGTAAACTCTTATCGTCTTGACGTAGGTACATAATATAATAGTAAATAAAATATAATATGTATCTTTAGAATTGCACACGTGTGTGCCTACTCCTTCAATTTCTGAGACTTTACATAAGGTAATCTAATTTTAACTGTATTTATATTATTACGATATTCATATCGAGTCGTATACCTACATATTTTTTTGTTCGTAGAAACGTTTTCATCAATTTAATGATGGTAATAATTATGATTTTCAGTGTTCACCGTGAGAACGCACACAAGGCCTAATAACATTATTATTATTATTATAGTCGGATATATTATAATGTATATTTTTCTCGTTTTGCATATTTGGTTTTCCGTCAGTCACGATACTGTACGTTGTCTGATCGTATCCATATAATAAATACACTATGCACTGCATACACGTACGTTGCACCATGCACGTGTAAATAATAGAAATAGAAATACACATCTATTTGAAACATCATAATATTATACTCAGAAAAAAAGAACAATATTAAAAAAAAAAAAAAAAAAAAAAAAAAAACGCTTAAAATGTGTTAATCCGCGATAAATTTGAAAACATAAAATATTCGTATATTTTTCCCATTGAATTTCAATATTATTTGTTCTGACCACTGTCAGTTTTGTCATACCAATTTCAATTTCGTGTACGCATATATATAGCTATATAAAATATTGTAATAATTTTAAAATAAATTTACTATATCATAGTATCACATATCATACTTCACAAAATAATGTTATGATATATATAGCAATGAATTGCCAACTGATTAAAAAGCAAAACCGTTCGGAACAAAAACGATCGTGAATCGTTAGAAAATTATATTATACGAGTATTATACTGGTATATTCTGAGAATAAAAAAAAAACTGTATATAAATGAAAATCGTATTACGACAAAATATTATTCTATTAATGCGTTATCTGTGCGCTGCATATAATGTACAAATGCGTGGGATTTAACACTTTTGAACGTCGAATAATTATTATTATTATTATATACTATATAGACAGATATAATTTATACAATATTGCAAGCTTCGTTCCATCTATATACAGGATGTTTAATTCACGTGTGTTTTTCGCAATTGAATTTTTTATTAAAAAATAATATATATATCTGTGTCAGGTCATTTGGTATAGTATTTTTTTTTTTTTTTTTATTATTGATTTGGCGGTGTATTATAATTAAACTAGATTTCTTTTTTTTTTTTTTTTTTACACGTATAAAATTTATATATTCATGTATGCATTAAAGTTATATTATACGTTTGTACGATCGAATTTCCGAAATAAAAAATTCATTAAAATCTAAGTACCTACGTGTAAAAGTATGCATTTTGAAATTTTAAACCTAAACGAGTAGGTAGTTGATCGGACGATTTTGCCCTGCGTTCGAAAATTCCACGTCAAATGAAAAAGAATAACTTTTATATCACAATAAACAGTTTAAGTGATGTACCTATATTATATAAATATAATTATTTTAATATTAATTTTTAGTATAGTTCTACTGGTATACGTCAAAAAATATATATAAAAAAAAAAAAATCGTCCGAATATCTCCCAATAATAATTTGCAAAAATTATATTTGCAGAAATGAAAACACGTTATCATAACAAAATAATATACCCTGAGGTTACCCTGTATAATATGTAATATTAGGTTTGCCATACGGCAGTAATTTATTACACTATAGCGCGTCGCATTAAATACGTATATAATTATATAAATTTATAATAATAATAAATAATATACGAGTGAATTATACTCGACATTATATACCGTAAGTCCGTAAGTGTGCACCGTTGTCGTAATGTTTCTTTTTCTAACCGTATATACATTTAAAATCCAATCGAAGCTCGCATTTCATATTATATAAGTCATCATATTGTAATATTGTAAATTTTATATATTTATATATATAACAAACACATAACACAATATAATAATATGATATTTAGAATAAAGTACGTACTTGAAATGATATTTTGTTATTTTATATAAAGTTTATCAATATTATAACGATACAAACATTTGAAAATATAATAAATTCGATAAAAAAAAAAAAAGTAGCCGACAAACAGATAATAATATATTATACTTACACCGAGAATATTTATTTTGTCCGGAATATAACCGAATCGATATAGAACATATATTTTAATCTTTAAATAGGTACTTATATTGAGTTAAATGTAAAAGTTATCATAAAAGATTGATAATGTTTATGGGACAAATAAAAAATAATATTTTGATTTTAAAATTAGGATATAAAATTGTATTACCCAAACACGAAATTTAAAATTGTTTATTTAACGACAATATTAATATTATAATATATGCTCGAGTGATTGACTACCAGACCTATATTATATTATACTTAGGTATATTAATAAATTTCACTATATTCAAACGAAGTCGACGGCGAATAGTCAAAGTACATACACCGGGAAGTCAATAATAACAATATTATTATTTCGTTTAATCGATTTTTACACGCGTCACGTGAACCAATAAATAATATTATAATATATTATATTGTTCGTTATGCACAAATTACGAAATCACGGCCCAGGGCACCTATCCTGCAACAATCGGTATTACATATTATTATAATTATTATTATTATTATTATTATTATTATTATCGTAGCATTACGACGGTGGACGAATAAAATAAAATAATATAATCTGACCAACTCCTAGCGGATCAATACACGTGTATAATATTATTTTATAACATATTATCTTCCGAAGTAACAATGATGATAATAATAATAATAATAATAATAATAATAATAATAATAATAATAATATATTTTATACGATTGTCATTAATCATAATAACGTTGGAAATCGGAATGTACGATCGTAATCGTATCCGCCCGAACTCGCGCCGTTTGTTTTGATCTTCTGCAGACGGTCAACCGTTTTACCATATAAAATACTCGATATATATTGTCGCGACTGGCAGACCGCATGTTACGAAACGCACAATATTAATAATATAATAACGTCATTTATTATTGTGTTTATATTAAATTACGACCGCACGCCTGTAAATAAATGTGTGTATATTATAATGTTATAATATTATTATTCGAATGCCTTCGACGACAATTCAATAAACGTCATAAGAATACAATATTATAAATCTTTAATGGTACCTATAGTATTATAATGTGCGTATTTTTATTTTGATACGGAAAAAAGGCATTTAATATTTTTTTTTAATCCATTAAACTATAGTTTGTATTTTAATATCGTACACGAGTCTAATTTATTTAAATAGTGATAAATATAATATACATCTGTGTACACGAAAATAGCGGACATAACGTCAAAAACGTTTACGATTTCCATCATTTTTGTAACGATAAAAATAAGAGTAAACGGTGAAAATTAATTTCATCGATATATTGATCATATTATTTTATAATTTTTCAAGTATAATATTTAGACAATAGTTTTCCTGTGATTATAAATATACCTATTTAAGTAATGTATATTTTTCTTTTTTTTCCTTTTGATTTATTGACTATAAATGTGTTATAGGTATTTACGATCAACTATGATGTTTACCCTCGTTTTTTCGAATATTATTTTTAAGTTAGTGAACAAAATATCTAATTATTTTGAATTTTGCTCTAATAGTTTTAAAAAATCTACTAGACATTTATAATGCAATTTTAACACTTTACCATCAAACGGAAATGTTATACAGTAAACAAAAATTACGAAAATGATTTTAACGGATTATTGAAATGATTAATTTAGTAATTAATATTATCATAATATTATTGTTGTTTTATTAACACGTTGCTCTTACAAAATTGCTACTTTCAGTATACTGCTGTTATGTAATTATGTATTATGAATTAATAAATATAAATAAAACACATTAAATTATAAGATAGTTTTTTATTAAAATCAACACCACCAAAAACCTCAGGACTAGACGGGCACAAAGACTCGAGGCGTATAGACGTTTCGAAATGCCGCGTCCCGCGTAACACAATACATCACGATCCAGTCTTAAGAGGCTCGAGGGTTTATACGCATTTTTATAATTTTATATTATACAAATATACCACATTTTACGTTTAACGTTTAACAATATCATATTATTATCATAATAAGAATATTTTATTTAAAACTAAAAACAAAAAACAAATTAGACATTATATTACCTGCGTTACAATATTAATAATAATATTTAATATACAACTATACAAGCCAATACCTACGTATATCGATAAATTTATATCACTTTATAGAACGGTATAAAAATTAACATTATCATATATTTATGATTATAATATTATGTGTAACACTGTTTTTAAATATAATATTATACCCAGTACTCGGTAATCGGTATCTGGTTTGTTTATTGGGGCGAATTATTGTATAATATCTCGTGATGTCGATGACAATTCGCAATATTATAGGTACTAATTACACCTCTGAACCGGTTTGATATATGATATTAAATCACCTACAATGCGCATATAGGCACATAATATAATATGATATATTATGTATTATATTCGATTACATAGGATTACCGTAGTTGGTTGTAAAAGTTTCCAGAGCAAAATATTATTTTTATAATAAAAAAAAAAAAAAAAAAAAAAAAATAGAGCAAATAAATCACGACATTTAATAATTATTAGTTTGGTTAAATATTCATAAATAATAATCATTACAGTCAACAGAATTAATTGTATATCCTTTAAAGTTACAAAAAATTAAACGTGTTAAAAGAAAAAATTTGACTTATTGCATGTCAAATTAAATGTATTCGCCTTTTGAATGAAATACATACTCGTAATTTTATTTTAAATTGGTCGTGTACTCAAGTTATTATTTCATTTTTACTCTAAGTAATACATAACCTAATATGGTTCTAAAGTATAATTATTGACCTTTGTGAAATGTGATATGAATTTACAATGTATATAGATATAAAAAATAATATTTAATTGATTTTGTTTTATTTATTATTTTTCAAATGGAAAAATATAATAATGTCGTATAAATATATAAGTAAATAACATACATTATATATATATATATATATATATATAATGTACATAAATATTATAATATTGTTACAACATTAATTTTATGAAAGTGGATCGCGTGAATCGGTGCGATGTGATTATACGCGGTAACGTCTCAAATCGAGGAAAGTAAAATGTAATATTCACGTCCGCGAATTCGTTTTTTATTATTATTATAATTATTATTATTATTCTATCGACGCAGTTGTTTAGAATCTATAATATATAATAGAGAGTCAATAAATCAAATATCAATTTAAAACTCATAAAATGAAAATAATGTAATGTGCGTTCACATTAATATGTAGATAACGATAATATTGTTTACACGTACATACTGAAATGTAATCAATATATTATTATAAGTATAACGATTAAATCCAATTAGAATATATTAACTCATAAACCGATAGCGTTATTGGCATTAAAATTAAAATCATCCACACCTGTATAATACTATATAATTAATATATTTATATTAGGTATATATAATATATAATACGCTTGTATGTCTGTCAAGTTGAATGACACAATATTAAATATAGATAAAATTGTATAATAAGTATTATATTATTATAATCCATTTGATACACACTGTTTCGCGATTTACATAATAGGCGTATAAAATTTGTTTGTAGGTATAATATACATAATAATTATATTGTAATTATTTTTATTTCATAATAATATACGAGTATTATATATATTAATGAATGATTAATCTAATTATACAATATTATAATATTCACGCACAAACATAATATATAGAAAAATAAATATCATAAAACATAATAATAATAATAATAATATTATTATTATAAATTATAACGTATCTTAAATATTAACTATTCAGATTCGAAACATTTTTTTTTTTTTTTGTCGAAAGAACAACTCATTATTTATATATTGAATAACATTTATTGAATTCATTGTTACACATACACACGTTATGATATATAGTCGTTAAAAAAAATATATTATGTTATTATAAATTCGTCAAAAGGGGTATTATATATTTGAAAAATCGTTATAAATGCGAAATCTAAATAAAAACAAATTTTTCCCCATTAAATGGTTACATTATTCATATTCGTTTAAATTTAATAATAATCATAATAATATAATAATTTCCTTTCGTCGCATTAAACGCATAAAAAAATATTTATAACGTTATAATAAAAATAAAAATAATAATAATATAGTTTTATTCGCGAAACTTTCATAAACGTATCTATATATTATTATTTCGTTTATCCGTATAGTATTATATATAATTACAAATAATATGTTTGAGATCAACCTAATAGGAATATATTATAAGGATATTATTATTTGTAAATAAAAAGAACTCGGATAACATAATATAAGACACGATATTTATACCGAACGAGAGATGATATAATTTTTTTTTGCGATTTTATATTATATAATAATATTATTCAATAATTGCACGTCGAAACGGAACGGATGTATGTTATATATTATTATACGTTTTCGATATATAAAATAATAATAATAATAATAATAATAATAATAATAATAATAATAATAATAATAATAATAATAATAATAATAATAATAATAATAATACTAATAATAATA
>JAIUCT010000016.1:4961099-4998291 GCA_021307375.1 Tetraneura akinire | reverse complement strand
AATAATAATAATAATAATAATAATAATAATAATAATAATAATAATAATAATAATAATAATAATAATAATAATAATAATAATAATAATAATAATAATAATAATAATAATAATAATAATAATAATAATAATAATAATGATAATAATGATAATAATAATAATGATAATAATAATATACTCGTAGGTATACGCAACGCGAAAGGTATTGTGATAATATCGATGTTTAATGCGATATACCTGTACATTCCTTAAACGGACTTGACGTTACGACGGGTCTATTGCAGTTTTTGATAATAGGATTTTAATATAGATTAATTAGTTCCAGCACAACAATATATTAACAATACTTATATTATACAAAATGGCCGAGCACGTTTTGACCCTAAAGCGAGCCACGCGAGCAGCGGATTTTATTTTTTCATGGCAAATCGACGTTTCGAAACCACGCAACTCTATAATATTAATTATTAAAAAAAAAAAAAAATCGATCGATAACCATTCCGGTACAAAACGTATAATATAATAGGTAGGTAATCAAAATGTTTTACAAGCCTCACGCACAAATATACGTGCATTATAATGAATGATAATAATAATAATTATTTTTTTTTTTATCTTAATAAATTAAAATTCGCAAAGTTATAAATAATTGTATATTACACTACAGATACTATACGGAGATAGGTACCTATATACGCGTATCGTAGGTACATACACATATATAATATTATCATAACAGAAATATGTGTTACAAGGTGATCGGAAAGCGCTTTTGAAATTGGCGAATCGTTAAAATATTATTAATAACTGGTTCACCACTTTTATATTATAATTATCATCGAAAAAATATTTACCACTCCTTTTTTATTTTCGCAAAAATCTGTAACGGTCATTATTGTAATGCCTCCCTGACATCGTATATTATTATTATTATTATTATTTATTTATTTTATTATTATTATTATTATATTTTGTTACTGTATATAAATTTGATAAATTTGCACGAGCTTCCGAGTAATAAACACGTAATATAATTATTATTATTATTATTACTATTATTAGACAAGGACTTATCAATATTCAAGGCGACTCGTTTGAAACGATTTAAATAATTATATTATAATATATTTGAATTATAGACGACGAATCATTTTAAGATCTCGCAAACGTGTGTCAAAAACATGATATACATTTATATAATATTATATTATTTATTAACAGCTATAATAGTAATGACCAATGATAATAATAATAATAAAAAAAACAACGTCTGTGGAAATTCGTGCGTGGAGTGTAACCACTAACCAGACAGATTTTCGTGATATCAATATTATATCGTGTCGAACCGGAACTCCGGATATCATGGTGAAAATTTAATAGTTAAATGACTTGTCGTCGGTCGGCGAGAACGTCCTATCGAATTTTTCCAACTTTATCAAATCGTCTTCAAAAGATAGTTTAGAACTAAAATAAATAAATAAAAAAAAAAAATGTTGATTTTCGACGGACCGCACGCATTTTTTATATATTTTATAATATCATTTATATACCTATATATGTGTAGGTATAATATTATTATATTTTATTTTATGTATTATTATAATATTTACTCAAGTTTAACTAGCGAATTAGTGTTGGCGTTCCTTTTCGGTGGCAAGGCTTCGTAAAGGCTGTTTTCCACGATGATGGTACAGTTTTGATCTATGAATTTCCCTTGAGAAACTGGAGAATCGATTTTCCTGCATAAAATAAATAAATACAATTTTGACATCCTCTACTTACGCATTCGGTAGAAAAAAATATATATAATATGTATGTAAATAATATAGGATTATTATTTTATCAATGATATAGAGATATTAATATAAAATAGTTATTAAATAGATAAGTACCCTGGAATCCGGACTCGGGTCGGCGGTGGATTAGGTCTGTTGAAAGTCGTAATCCAGTTACTCTGACTCCTAGAAAATAAAAATAAAAATTCCAATTTTAAGTTTGAATGACTCGTTTAAAATAGTAAGTTATTAAATATACTACATGTACATATTATTATTATTATATTATATTCCTACGCGTCGTATAATAATTTTCACTAAGCAGACGTGTGACTGGAGTAAAGTAAAGTAAAAAAAAAAAAAATCCCATTAAAAAAAAAAAATAATTATATAAACTCACGTGTTTTCCATATCGTCTTTTAGTGGCGTAGTCGACGTACTCAAAATACACGATAAATAACGACCGTTCCTATATGGGGTATATATTAAAGTATATATTTTTCGTACAATTATTATAAATAGAATATTATTATGATGGACAACGAAATCTGGTTGAAAATCATCATCAGTATATTTATATTAAAAAAAAAAAAAAATAATAATAATAATAATTGGCGGTATATTACGCGAGTGTAATTATTATATTTATTAATTATTATTATTTGTATAAATACTGCAGAGTGTTATAATATTATGAAAGTGCGTACTTGACGTATCCGAAATACAGCAAACCTATAGCGATTATGGTCAGCATCAGACAGAATAACGCAGCGTACAGAACGGTCATCACGCTGGTTCGTTTTTCGTTGTCCGGTGTCATCGAATATTTCGTGATGTTCAGAATCTTCGGGTTTTCCTCTAGTTTACTATTAAAAACAAATTGATTAATTATTATTTTGTTATTCGTTATTTTGTTGAATTTTATACGCTAAATGATATTTGGTAGGTAAATAATACCTACATTATATAGATCGAATAAAATAAAATACCGTAATATTATAGGTTCGTCATTATACAGCAATCATGAAGATTCGACCAAATATTGTGAAATTATATTACAGCAAAAAAGAAGAAGAAAAATCAATAAAATTATCGGGTAGAATGAAAAAATTTTCCAAGACCATGACCGTGTTCGTAATATTGTTATGGGAATTGACATTGAACACTGTATTATACTCAATTTTATACTCGTTATTGGGTCGCTGTGAAAGGGGAGATGTAGTAATTTGAAGGATACATTATACTAATTAAACGTTTACATATTATTTATATTTTTTTCACATTAATTATGACATATCATCATATTGAAATATTGTCCATACGAATAAAAATTATTTAACGTTTAAACGACAGAGGGGGCAAAGGGATGTTAATATTATTAACATAGTAAATTCGATAGTGGATAATGCGTTTTCTAATGGGTTAATTGTATTTTCTTTCATTCATTATTGTCACGACCACTCGTCACCTCGTATGAGGTGTATTCAGGTATTTATTTTTATAATAAAAAAATTTTGTTTTAAAATAAGTACTCGTCTTTTAATGTGTATTCACTCGTAATCACTAATCAGTTTAATTCGAACACTATAATAAATATATTTTTTTTTTAATAGACGTATCGTCTTCTAAAAGTTATATTTAATATTCGATTATAAGAAATTATGAATTCGATACGTAAACGTGACATTTAATGCAATTTTATGTAACCTATAAATATTCTATTTGAAATCTGGAAATAATGTTGTTACTTGTTTACGATATTATATTATATTAATGGTAAACAGATAATCCAAAAGGTTATAATATAATAACATACAATAATTCGATTATTTATACAATTTTAATAAATAACATAAATTGCAAGGCTATATAATATGCTTGACGATTCGACGATTTTTTTTTTTTATTTCATATGGAAATAAATCGTTAATAGTAAATTATATTACCGATCTAATTTTTATTTTAACATTATAACTTTATGAATTGCGCAATATACGTATGACATGTTTTTCAACACTTACTTTTCTAAGTCCGAACCTGACACCAATGAATTATCCGGATTCATCCCATATACAATCATAGATCTGACCATTTTCCATTCATCGTCTACGAATGTATTTATTACATCATTCGTGAGCGACATCACTTTGAAGCCTGTTATGTCGGATAACTGTGACTCGATAGCCATTTGATCTTCGGCTGTACTGTACTCGACGTTCACCCGAATAATGTCAGAGTATGTCAAAAATTTTACCTGGAAAAATTAATCGACCACTGAACACGTATATTTGAGATATTTAGATTTAATTTTATATAATATTCATTTTTGTCGCGTTAATTAATGAAAAAATATGAAAATTAATGATCATCTGATATATTATGTTTGTATAATGGACTAATGGTTGACAACAATGTACGTCTAGGTTATATATTATATTATAATAGTATATTACACTTAGAATATATAAGAAAGGTTTGGAAATTGTGAATGTGCAGTTTTATGAATACTGAAAAATGGAAGAAAATTGACTTGGATAATTTGAAAAACGATGGATAATAAAAAAAAAAAAAAAATGGTGGTTATGGATAGAAGTTGGAAAAGGTTATAATAATAACGTGATTTTAAATGGAGTATATATTATTATGTTATAAAATAGTTAGGGACCAAATTTAAAGATAACATATTACCCGAATATAACTGTATACCTATTTATATGGTATAAAGGCGAAGAAGAAAAAATACTAATATCTATAGAATATAATATATCAATCTATAATTTATCTCAAATTTTTATGAAACATTGCTCTCTAGATAATTTTAAAAAAAATTAAACAATTTACCTACTTGAGTATATAGTTTATACGGAAATTTTTATTTTCCCTATACATAATAATTTTTACTATATATAATAGCATCACGAGAATTTAACCTACTGTAATGTTTAACGTCGATTCGTATCCTTCGAGTTTTCCGTCATTATCTTTTGCCACAACATCAAACGATTTAACTATATTGCTATCGTCCACAGGACACGCACAATATATATTCCCAGTCTCGGGATTGATGACAAAGTCTTCTGCGTTTTCTCCCCTGAGCGAATATTGTATTTTTCCATGTTTTCCAGTGTCTTTATCTGTCGCCTGAAACGCAAAACTCAATAGATGAATATATTTTGTACCGTGTTTAGTAGGTATACTCATATATTTGATAAGCTATAATTAAAATATACGAATATTTTTAATCCATTCATTATTTTAAATCGATTTTTAATATTATATCATTATGTTTTTACGCGTCATAATTTTGTGTGTTTTTTTTTTGTTTTTCTATCCGTAAGTATATTATTTTTTTTTTCAGAGTAAGTACAGCTGTTATAAAAAGTAATTTTTACAATATACTGCTCGTATATAATTTATAACACGAAAGTGTCCGTTTTTTAAGTTTCGATCAGCCATAAACATTTCTATACTCAATTTGTCTTTTTATTTTTTCGGATTGCGTTAGATGAAAAATGGACCGTTTGGCGTTTATAACAACGAATAAAAGCTATATGACTAGAATGATTAAAAAAGTTTTTGGACATTTTTGAACGAAATTCAATAATAAAAAAAAAAAAAAAAAAAAGTTTTATAAGAAAAAGTAAACCAAATTATATTACGAATTTCTTGTTACGCTTATACAGTGGTTGTATATATATTCGTATATATATATATAAGGACACGAAAACAATAATTATTTATTATCCATTAAAGTTTATATTATAAATGATCTTTATATAATAATTATATTATAAAATATATATTTTAGATGAAATTAAATTACTGTCATTTTTTTATTACGATCAATAACGTATTATAATGTAAATATAGAAAACATGATTCCGCATTAGAAAGTGCAGAGCAGATAAATTATTAATTTACTTAAATACTATAAATAATTATTGAATAAATGAATAAAATTAGTAAATATGAATATATTATTAAACATCGATCAAAACGTCCTTTGTTACCTGAAACTATATTCATTAATTATTTCAATATTCGATATAGGTAGTTATATATGACCGCATGATGACCGTGAGTTATAAAATGATTAAAAGACTAATAGTCTAATACGTATCTTTTTTAAGTGTGGGTTTCTCAAACATTACTTTCAAGATTATAATTATCATATTTATAGTTCGAAAATGATATTATATGATAACAATAAAAATATATTAATAATGATGGTAACGTAAAAGAAAATAGTTTGGTTTTAATAATAATTATATATTATGTTAAAAATACAAATACAAAATTATAAAATAGTCATAAAATAATATAACAAAGTTTCGTCTTATATTATTAACTAAAATTTAATAATAATAATTCTCATTATTATTTATTAATAATTGTTTCCGAGTTCCAAATGTGAACTACCCTCTTTCTAAGTAATATTAATTACAGCCCAAAAAATGAATATTAATAAAATCGACACTGCAGGAATCGTGTGTAATGTATTAATATTTAAAATATACAAATCATGAAATCTTAGATTTATTTCATTAGTTGATTTAAAATTTATTTATTAAATTAATAAAATAAAAATAATAGCTATTCGTAATACTTATGGACAGTCGATATATATAATGGCATTTATGACCTATTTGAGATTAAATTAGTAGTTATAGCACGAATTAATATGGACTGAAAATTTATACGAATTTGTGTTAATTAATAATAAATAAAAAAATATTATGTTCTCTTCATAATGCGTTATGAAATATTTTTATAAAATGGATAACGCGTAACATATTCATAAGTGCCTATACCTGCAGCTGTTGAATAATAAATTTATTCGTATAGTCTATATACAGGTAGTGGGATAAATAGATTATTTAAAAAATCTTTGATTTGTATGTTATGCAAATATGATATTATAAATTGTTCGAAAGCATTAAATAATATAAATAGGTACTTGGAAAATATACCATTATACCTACGCGTTTTAAAAAAATATTCTATATATATAATAATATGCGGTAATAATATTAAACATTCGAATCATTATTTTTTATGTAAAAAAATTTGATATAAGTAGGTATTACTGTACGCTATAAAATTATATAACATAATAATATACTAAGCAACTGTAATAAAAATATATTTTTATCGTCGCAGCAAGTGCATATTGTAATTTATAATGAGACTATACTTTTATATTCATATACGATACGGTTCTCTAACGTTTTCTTGTTTGTGTTGAGTGTGTACCTATATAGGTACAGTAAAAACAAAAGTTAGACAATATTTGTACTACATATAATATTATCATTATTTATTATATTGTTTTCTACACGGGTATGTCCTGTGTGTACTCAGGTACACCTATATCATTATATTATTATATTATATAGCCAAGTTCCAAGAGAGAATTTCCTCGTTTAGATATAATATTGTTTTTTCGTTGAATATAATTAGGCCGAAAACTATATACAACAATACGAATAATAATTATAATCAAAAATACAATATACGAGTACCAAAAATGTCAAGTTAGGTTTAAAACATCCGAGAAATTGGCAAATTGCAGGTCCTGCGATTTCTTATAAGTGACACGATTATTGAAAAACAAGCATTTTTTTAAAATATCTTTGACAAGTTAAAATTTCTCAATATACGAGCGGAAACGCACATAGAGATAAGTTTTAAGGTAATTATAATATATAATATATATGTAATATGTAGGTATATTGTGTATATGATATAATATTAATACTGTTGATAAACACATAAACGTTATACTGCAGTTTATTTGGTGTATTACGTAATAAGGTCAGCGAACGTTTTATACGAATAATAATAATAATAATAATAATAATAATAATAATAGGTACATAACACAATATCGATAAAATGCAAATTAATATGGTTTCTGAAAATCATCGTTTCGCTGTTTAATACACAGGTAAATATAAAATGACGGAGACGACCTAGAAAATTAAAATCATTTCAAATTTGTCACGTTAAAAATCTCTTATTAAATAATATACTCGTATATTATTATGTTTTGAAAAGTAAAATAATATAATGTGTTGCAGTCGGTTAAAAAATCTGTATTAATTACACAGAGATATTATATTATTACCTATATAATATATTATAATTATAATAATAATATTATATAGGTATGTAATCAACAAGGTTAATTGCATTCACAAGGTAAAACCTCGTGGGTATACACTGTCTTATTCGGTGGAATTTATTATAAGTGTTGAGTATATATACACGTGCTGCAATTAATAATAATCGCGTTTGTCTCTGTCAAAGGTCAACAAGAAGAGGTAGACGTCGATAATTGTTTACACAGCTGGACAATAATAACGAAAGACAATGGATGGTTATTCAATACAATATTATTATAATATCGTGTTGTGTGTTTATACGCGTATTGTACAATATCTATACTCGTACTTAATAATAATAATAATAATAATAATACACTGTCATACGTCCAAAACTATGCATAATATTATTATATTATATCCCTTTGGTCTCGTCTCGCATCTGTCAGATGTCAATAATTAATCACGATTTGACGAAATAACAAAATGGCGGAACTTTGTCAAATATCGTTGTGTCTTCAAACCGCGATTGCAAAAATAATAAAATAATACAAAACGTCGAAGATAATATCGATATCTTTGTGGTTTTCATAATTCCTATATAGTCTCGTCGTGACTACTCGTATATTAATAATAATAAAAATAATTATTAGAAGAAGTACTCGAAAGAAATATAGACTATAGTCGAATATATTAACCTAACCAAACCTAACCTATAGGTATACTATTTGGACGTTATTGAATACCTGCAATAATATAATATATCATCTAATATGCGTATGAAACTACGGAACGACATAAAACGATAATTTCTTGACCGTTTAGAGGTTTAGAGGTTTAGACCATGTCATAAAACGATGTAACTATATAACTACCTGTAGAATAATATTAACTGATAAACGATAGTTGTAAAATAACAATAATAATATTATGATTTTGTGGTCGTAGTATGTACGTACCTACGTTGTGAGCAGCTATTTAAGGCGTCTATTTCGCCTTGAATGTCTGTACGAATCTAGTTCGTACACGAATTTTACGTTCTAAATACAATACAATATAATATTATAATATTATTATTATTATTATTATTAGGTGTATATAAATGTGTACGACGACGACGTTTCCGATGACCGATCGTAATAAATTTGCGTCGTGCTCGACCTAGGCACCGCGAGCGTACATTTTTATGTCGTACAAATCGGTACAATAATGTAACAAATAATATTAATATTATATTATTAGGTATGGTACGTCGCTGTAATGATATATTAGATCGACCTTGTTCATTTTTTTTTTTTTCACAAAATGATGAATGAAAATTTAAATACGATATAATAATATTTGTAAATGTTGGAAAAACTTGATTACGTATTGTGTTATTATCACGAAATTATCGTGCATCAGATTTATACAATGCAATAATAACTTGATAATAATTTATATTCTATACTATCGTAACATACCATAAATATTGCAAACTGCATAATTTTTGCATTCATCAAGCTGACTGCTAACCTATAATAAATTATTATATTGTTATGATTTTTTATGCTGAATGCATGCGTCTGCGGGAAATTTAAAATTAAAATATTTAAGTACGAAAATAATCAGCATTATAGAAATGCGTATGATAATGTAATCAGTTAGAAACGTATAATTTTAAAATACATATAGATACATTAAAATATCGATTGGAATTTTTAGATTTATGTCCTATTATTATGCGGACACACACGCAATTGACGAATTCGATTAATTTTCAATATCTTGTAGAATGCAGCAGGTATACTGTATAGTAAACGCAAGGCTGGATATTATAAGTTAATAAGTTAAAGTTAAGTTAATTTAAACTTTTTAACTTAACTTTTAAAATTTGAATATTTGTTATTTTAACTTGTAACTTGACTCATGATTTAACTTAATAATTAACGAGTTAATATTTGTATATACCTACATTAAACAACTAATATACAAAAATTAAATTCTTTTGTATTTAATTTTTTCGTGTGAACGAAAATATTTAAACGACGCGGTTCGACAAAAAAGTTTTATTTTTCATACTAGGTAGGTACTAATAATAATTTAAATATTTATAAAATATAAACGTACGAGTAGGTACCTATATAATATGTTAAAACGGCAAACATTAATATTAAGTAAATATTTTAATGCATAAAAAAATGTAATTATAATATAGTAATATAAACTATAAACACTATATTATAATCTGTAATAACATATTATTAATATGTAAGTATAGTGTATATAATATAAATGTAATTGGAAAATTATAATTTATAAACGCGTAATATATTCATTTTTATATATAACGATGAGTACTTAAATACAAAAATAAGTAGTTACAATTTTTCAGTATATATTGTTTGAGTAAACATTTTTTTTTTATTTTTTAAAAAAAATTTAAGTAATGACGTTATATATTCTTTTTGTTAACTTAACTGAGCCATTAAAATATTTCATGAACTATTAACTATAAAATTTTTCCTATTTTTATGTTAATCGACTTAACTCAGTAAAAAAAATTCATTAATTTGTCCAGCCTTGAGTAAACGTAGGTATCCAAACGTATGTCAACCGTTATGAATCAATAATTTTATGGTAAAATAACAATTCTATATAAACCCTAAACGTATTATATTATTCATAAAGTATGGATTTTTGAAATATATTTTTTTTTTTTTTTAAGACTACGATAGACGTTATAACTCCATACTAACAACATACAGCTGGAATAAATCTAGTTGGCTGCAATGTATTTATTGATCGTCATGATATTATTTTACTCGATGATTATTAATGCAAACGAATCAACTATTAGGTCATAATATAATAACACGGTAAAAACTAAAACGATCACGCAACACTGAATTGCTATTTGTCAGCGAAATACGTGAAATAATTGCTCTCTATGTATAATATAATATTATATAGTATAGTATGTGTATTATATAAATATATAATATTATAATATATATTACAAAGTTTAATTGTATAATATTGTTTAAAACATAATAATATTATCAAATTCACAATTGTGTTTATTTGTTCCTTTTGTACGGCGTCAGCATCGCTGTATATTGATATCGATTATTGTAATATATACGCAAACGATGGAATTTTTAAACTCTTTAATATTTATATAGTTTTTTTTATTGTCGTGTTTTATGAAAACAAGGATTTATATCATGTTGTTTGAAGTCCGATTTAAATAAAAAAATAAATAAAATCCTTGTAAATTAGAACGGTCTAAAAAATTCACCACACATGACACGTGTAATATACAACTAAAGTGCGATATATCAGTATAGTTTATTCATAAATAATAATATTTAAATCTAGAGACCTTCGTGTAAAGCTCAAACTGTTTGTAAACATTTCATTTTCATCTTCATCTCCTTAGTGTATTTATGTTAAAACTTAAAACTTATAAGGTCGATTACCTTCGTCCAATTCCAATTCCGCACATAATATATATTATATTATTTTCATCTTCCAACGATCTTTTTATATCTCTCACCTTTCGTCTATATTTTTTACTCCCTTATCATTTTAACTTTCTTATCATTCTACTTTCATTCAACATGTTATAAAAAATCTTTTTACAATATAGGTATCTGTCTTAAAATATTAATAAATATATACAATATTATTTGGACAGGAATTGTCCGGGGGTCAAATAGTTTGCACTTTACCCACTTTTTAACCTAGCGAGTCCCAATTCCCTAAAAACCGTCACACAACTATTTGGGTTGCCCCAGTCTAAACCCTGGAGAAGGAATGTGACTGTTGGTCATGGAGATTAGGAAATATGAGATCAACCCAACTGGGATTTTTTTAATAAGATCAACCCAACTAGGCGGTAAGGAAATGGAGTCGCTGGCTTTGGGAGTCCGCCGCACTGATTTCCTGTTCGTGGCGGTTGTATCACTATGGCCGAGGTGAGCCGAAACTGTCCATCGAACTATATATAGCACGTTCTAATTTTATAAATGATAACAAACCTAACCAATAACTAATTTTACACGTATATTATTATTAACATCGACGGTTATCACGCACATAGTAAATATTTAATATCGCGATGTGTAAATGTGACACTATTATACGAACTCACCTTGACCTGTATAAGGTGACTGGACGCAATGATTTCGCTCATGCCGACTACGGGATATCCGATGGTTATGTGTTTGTCGGCAAACGTCGGTGGATTATCGTTAATGTCCACGATGAGCAGTTTTATCAACGTGGACGTGGGATCGTACGTCATGTCGTCCAAGTCGTGCAAGTTTAACGGTTGAGTGATAATGGGCGTTTCCGGCGGTGGACAATAAATCTTTATTCTCAAGTATACAGCCGGTTCTTCAACATCTTCAAAAGAATATGATTCCCTGTCGATGGGACTTATCACATTCACGGCGCCTGTTACCGGATCAATGCGAAAGAAATCTGCGCCTACTATAATATATTAAATTAACAAAAAAAAAAAAAAATAATAATAATAATAATAATAATCATAATATATTTTTTAGGTAATAATATAGCTTAGGGTTAGTTATACAAGTCTGATGACTTCAGATCATCAGATCAGATCCTCGAGGATACGAAAGTTGACAAATATAAAAAAAAAAACGATTTTATTCGATTTTCAAGAATTAGATATACAGTTTTTTTTTTTAAATTATTATTATTTAAATTTATTTATTCTAGACTGCTTAAACTTATAGACATTAGAAAATTATTTTATTAATTAAAAATAACATAATAATTTGATTTTAATACTATTTTCATTATCATCATAATTTATATATATCACTATATAAAATGCGTATAATATAATATATAAAAACAAACAAAAATAATATACCACGTATATAATAACTATACATATATTATATAAAAATTTTATAATGGAAAATTTTTAAAGTAGTTTTTATGTTTGCAATAATGTTTTAACATAATTTTCGGTTCGAGGAATCTCAATAAAATGTATATCATAAACAATACAAGTCGTATTATTTTTTTCTTTTAGAAACTGCAGAGATAATATTATAATAAAATGTAACGCGGAATTTTTTAATGATGCGTTAAAATCAATAATTATAATTTTTTATTGTTTTTTACTTTTACTTTCTTTCGTCAAAAAACCATAATAAAAATGGTCGACAAGACAAAAAAATATTATACGCACGCCAGTACAAATATTAATAATATATAATTAATAATTATATTACAATGATTATTGTAAACTTTGAACGTACGACCTATATCAATTATTATTATTATTATTATTATAATTATTTTTATTATTATTATTATTATTTTTATTTTTATAATAAAGTAATCTCGTACAATGTAATATAATAACGATAATAACGCGTAAATACTTTTTATTAGAGTGAAAAGTATAAAATAATAATAATAGTGTTGAAAACCTTTCGTTGCTCGGCCACAAACTTTGACGTGTAAATATAAAAAATAATAATACGATAATGGTACATGCGGTTAGCCTGCGAGCTACCGGTTTCGTATTCGCGTGCGATTTAGGTAACAAAACCGATGTAATAAGTATAATATAATATAATATTATATTATAATATTATATTTTACACGTTATGTGTGTGTAATATACGCACCTACTGATTAAAATTTCGCCACGAGCGACGTTCATCCTATTTGATATTCCTTTCTGGATAATTAAAACGTCTGTTGCTAAATGGAACCCATACGAACGGTATACGTATTATTATTATTTATATAATATGAAATGTATTATTATTATTATAAAATATTGTTATTATAATATTATATATCGATCGCGTGTACTTATATCTATATGGTGTGCAAAGGCGGAGGAGAGAACAAAAAATGTGTTACGCAAAGTTTCACTTATAATATCGTATTGCGTACGTGTATGAAAAAATGTTAATCTACAATATTATAATAATATTAGAACGAGATAGTACATAATTATTGGTGTATCCGTTTACACTTGAATGACTCTCGTCGTATATTGTTTAATATAATATTAATATATATATTACCATTACAGGGGGAAAAAGAATTGCTTGTATGTGATATTTCCGAAATTTGTAATCTTTATTTGTAACATATTATTATTATTATTATTATTTTATACGGACCGAATTTATAAAATATAAAATGATTAAAAACTATATTAATAATAACCTTATAATATGGTTATAATATAAAATATTTAGAGAAATCCAATGACGCATCCAGACTCCAGAGAGACTTATTGATAGGTACTAAATTGGACTTAATATGATCGACGTTTGATTGTTATGGTAAATGATAAGTGAAAATTATTTTTTATACAAGTTCATATTATTTAAACTATGAAACTCTTTCTTTTCAATATCAAAGTGTTGTACTTAATAATTTTTTATAATTTGATTTAAATTTTACATAACTTACATAAAATTTAATATTTTAAACATATTTTTATTTATTTTATTTTATTTATTTTTTTTTTTTTTATATATAGGTACCTTAAAAGTCAAACAATTATCCAAAGTGTAATTCTGGGAAAAACATACAAATATCGTATTGTAATACGACCGTTATTGTTATACCTACGTCAAATCGCCACGGTCGAGATAACGAATAATTTAGTAATTTTCATTTTTTTAATCACATTTTAATTCTTAGTTTATTGCGCAGTGTTGCAATCACGATATGTATTTGAATTCGACTGAAAATATAACGATATTATCATATATTATGTTATATCAACGACCGCAATCGTTCGTTATAATTATAATATTATGTAAGTAAACTACATTATTTTGTCGAGTATCCATCATATAATAATAATGCTGACTAATATAT
The DNA here is from genome assembly GCA_021307375.1 of Tetraneura akinire. Classification (NCBI taxonomy): domain Eukaryota; kingdom Metazoa; phylum Arthropoda; class Insecta; order Hemiptera; family Aphididae; genus Tetraneura; species Tetraneura akinire. The sequence goes on along the minus strand of JAIUCT010000016.1, from coordinate 4,983,545 downwards.
TTTTAAACGTTATAATAATAAATTCTTGCGAGTCGTAATAAACTATTCGCTATAATAATACGTATCGAACCAGAAAGACGTAGGTATATAAAGTGAAATAATTACAGTAATAAAAAAAAAAAATGAAAAAAAAACTATAATTTTCATATTGTAAGGACTGAATTTTTTTTCTATACCGTATTACAAATTTATATTTAAAAATAGGCATATAACCGTCGTAAAATCACCGAAAATGAAATATCGTTTTAACGCATTAAAACGTGTATGGTGTATCTATTACCTTTGATATATGGCGACCCAATTAAATTTCAACCCGAGCTCGTCCGGCCGTCGGAATTTTGCTGTTGATCGCACAAAATCAAAAATGTCATGTACGGGTAAATCAATAATATGTAATATAATATTATATAGAAATGCGCGCGTGTTGCACATAAAATTATAACTACTCTCGCGTGTCGAACAATCCTGCCCATACGACATTTTTTTTTTTTCACGCAATAATGCTCGGGGCGAGATAAATAGACGAATACATAATATTAATATTTCGATATACATAATAATAATAATAATAATAATAATAATAATAATAATAATATCACTCGTGTCCGGATATATAATTCGACTTGTAATATCATATCGTGTGTTAGTGTTATTATAGTTTGAAATAAAATAATAATATTACTTTTACTCGTCATTATTTCGATATAATAATATTATTATGTAGTGTTTCTGTCACACACGAGAGAACTTTAAAAATATTATGCACGGGAGAAAATATAATATAACATATATATAACAATATTATTATTACGCGATACATATATAATATAATGTATAAAGACATTGTCCCCTCGAGGTTTCGCGAAAGTTCCGAAGAATCTCTTCTCGAAACGAGATTTCGCATTTTTAATTGGGCGAAAACATAAGCGAGTATGTTCAAAAAAAAAAAAAAAAAATAGTAAATATAGTAACGCGGTCGACTGTCGGGCTTACGATAATCTACACATTTATATCAGTTAAATAATAATGATAACATTTTAATATCTGTATACGTATATACTATAGGTAGCGACGTAACATAATATGGAGTGATTTGTTATATTAAAATACGCACGTCTACAGCAACATTTACAATACGCGAATATTACAGCGTATGTATTATTATTTTACATGTTTATAAATTAAAAAACAATACTATTAGTTAAAAATTTTAAATTGAAGTTTCTGATATTTTGGGCTCATTTTTTTTCTTTTTAGAATCGAATGAAAAATTTTAAAAACCTCTATAATATAATTTATTATCCAAATTCTAGTCAAATATATGTAGTATTAATGTATTATGTAATAATTAATACACCATCTAAAAATGACAATTAAAAAGGGATGAGAGGGATAGATCCCTCCCAACATCTTAGATATATTATATATTTTAGATTCAGAGCGAAGCGAAGAATGTATTGGTTTTACAATGATATGTGTCTATTTTTGTTTTGTTTTTAAGTATGAAGACACTTTTACTACCCGAAATAATGCTCCAATTTTCACGAATAGCATATGTTTCCGGTAGGAAAGTGGATCTAGTTGGTACTTTATATAGGTCAATTTTCGAATTTCTAAAAATTGACCCTAAGCGGTAGAAAAAACTATATTTACGTGGTAAAATTTTGGAACCGTTACGTTAATAATTTTTCCACAAAATATAGGACATTGAATATTTCGTAAAATTCTCGTTTTTATGTATATAATGTTTGATAAAATTGGCAATTTTTGGCATTAAGGTCTGAAAATTTTACTGAAGTATATTTACATATTACTTAATATTATATCAAAATATTAGAAAAATCCCTATCCTCAATTGTTTTTTTTTATAGCTGTTTGAAGTTGATATTTTTAGTTTAAACGAAAATCTTAGAATCCATACGAATATTCTTCTTATTATTTCTCAATACTTTTACAATAAAAAATAATATTAAAGCAAAAAATTTGGAAAATTTTATTGAAGCATACTGACATATATCTTAAAATATTTTCCAAAATTTTAGGAAATTCTCAAGAGTCAATTTTTTTATAGGTGTTTAAATTTTAAATTTCAGTAAAATTAATATTTAAAGTATTTACGTATATATGGATAATGGATTCTTCCTATTATATTTCAATATTTTACAATAATGTTAAATAAGATTGACAAAATTTTTATGATATGAGCATTAAGGTAACAAGGTATTTCATGAACATTTATATTGAACTTAAAGACTTGAGAATTTTATAGGGTGTTCATTTTATGTACTATATGTGTACCTATATGGTTCCTATAATACGTGTGATAAAATTTTGGGTCGCGTTTTAAATATTTAATAAAAAATGTCAACATTTTAATTAATACCTACATTATCTGACTGTACTTCGCTCAGAATCGTATTTTCGAATGCAATGTTTTATCATATATCCCTGCGGCAGGAGTAGTATCTCTTCCTTTACTTTTTTTATTTGTATTAGCAATTAGCTATATTTTTGATTAAATACTAATAATATTCCCAGTTATTACTGTACATAATACACTAGTGTAAATATAGTGAACATTTTGTGTGTATATAAAAATTTATATTCTTCCCCCCAGTATAAATTTCTAATTACGCCACTGTCTCAACTATTATTATTAAATTATTTTTAAGTATAATTGGGTATAAATTGAAATTTATTATTTTCTGTTTAATATGTAATTACTAATTATAAACCATTCAAATAATCATCACCCTTTCCAGCATCCGTCTATACATAGTATCAAACACCCAGACAACATTGATAACGGTAATAATATAATAGGCTCGATCGATCCGAGGAAAATCGGAACGACATCAAATCGGACGCTTTTATTTCTCAACCCGATGAATTAGAAAATGTCAACGCGATTATAATATATTATATAATTATAATAATATATTTAATAATATTTTGATCTAAATCTGGCTGAAATGTATACAATAATATAATATATGTATTTTGTGTTGATATAATACGACTATACGAGCGAAATACACTTTAATAATAATAATTTATCAATGAAAATCAAATTTTTTTTTGTATGGCAATATTCTGACGGTACCAGTTTGTTGCACGTTCTCTTAAACCGACTCTGACTAAAAAACGCCAAACTGGTTGGTAAAAGCAACAACAATAATAATATATTACTGTAATTTTCGAAAAAAAAAAAATTTGAAAGACTCGATAAGACGAATTTATACTCGTGATTTAATAATGACATACAGGCGTATCGGAGTATGACACGTTCACTGCAGTTATAATGTAATAATATAATAAATCGCCTCGGGTTGTCTATTGCAAATTGGAGAATCCCTGTGTAGCAACAGTTTACTGAATAATATTTTAAATATACAAACTGGCAGTAAACTAGTTTCGAAAATGTATTATAATTATTCATTTTGATAAATCAAATCGAATATTTTTTCATACCACGGTAGAAATATAATTGTAGTCGATAATAATTATATATATATATAATATAATACATCATAAATGGTTAACTGTAAAATTATTAATATTATTTTTTTATTAAGGATACGTCTGCGGCTTCTATAAGGTCATTTAATGTAACATTTTGTTTTATTGCATAAAGAAAAAAAAATTAATAATATTAAATTTTAGATGAGAAAGTTATCTATTTCCTTGTTGTGATTATTATAAATTATAAGTGTATTTTAAATTTCTAGACCATCGATATAAAAAATAATATTAAATTTAATATGCTTATAAATTTATAATTGTATAATATATTATACGTAAAAATTCTCAATCCCAATAATATACTATATTAATTATTATAACTATTAATATTATATTGTAAAATAAATTTAAATTGTTATTGCCATCGTTTTATTCCCAATAATTCAATATTAACGCATAGTTTGATAGAAATACTAAAATTATTATTTTATATATAAGTTCAATTATAATTTTGAAAATGTCTAAATTTTAGACGACACATTAACTGCAGTATATAATGCACAGGTAAAGAGACTCTTATTAATAATTATTTAAGGCATATAACTCGATCGGAATAATAATTACAATATATTCAAAATATGTAGAGTAATATTTCCATATCTATTACTTCTAAAGACTACGCGTAGACCCGTGAAAATTCTTAATATAACTATGTAACGTTATCAGGATCTTAGGGCCCGTTATCCCTGCGTAATATGTCACAAACTTACTGACTACGAGTTCTTCGCATTCCAATAATAAACATAATATATTACACCAAGTCGCTTATTTCAGTTATAAAAACCAAACGAAATACACAAAGGGATTCCTAAGGCACAAAAAACACTTTTAGGTAGAGCCTGAATAAGATATGAATATTTCAGGAATTTGTTAAAACTATAATATATAATATAAACGCCTTCGTTTCATAGAATGACATATACCTCGTATATATAATATATAGTTATACGGTTTTCGTGCCGTATGAATTCCATATGATAGTTTTATAATAATAATATAATTATTCTTCATTGTTATCATGTTTGTCTATAATCAACTTTTTCGGCTAGGTTGAAAGAATTTATAAAAATATTTATGGAATAAAGACTTACAAAACATTATGCAAAAACATTATGTAATGTACCTATATTAATGTATCTAACAATAATTATGGAAAATACAATATCAAGGATGTTTCTAATTTCTTTAATTAAAAAAAATCAAACTTTCAACTATTCGTACAATATATTATAATTATAAACATATCGGAATAACGTAATTACTCACAAATTATTATTTATAACGCGTCTGTCTATATATCCGACAAACCGTATTTGAATTTGAATACGAAGTACGAATTAAACTATCGATTTTTAAATAAATACTTAATATATTTATATTATCATATCGTATAATAACGTATTATATTTGATAAGAAAAAAATATGAAAACGTGAAATATAAGTATAATAGTGTATATAATAATAATTATTAATAATATTAATTTGGACTTGGAATATTCGATGATTTTAAACATTCCAAAGTACGAGTAAATTGTAATTTTTTTAATTATATGAGCCACGAGGAGTACTTACATTATGATAATTAATTTGTAAGAAAAAAAAAGTATGGACCCTCAAAATTAACTATTGTCAGTATAATTTTCCATCTGCAGCTCATAATAATATTACACTTGTGACACTACAGTGTTATATTTTTATAATATACTCTTATATTTTATACATTTTTTTTTTTTTTTTTTAAATTTCAAACAAAAAAAAATCTTTATTCTCTACACATTGTCTAGGGTTGTTGACCCACACTCGTGTTATAATAATATTATGCGTGTTAGTAGGCCACAGCCGTCGCACTATAGCCAACAGAACGAGTCGTTATGCTGAACACGACTTGATACCACTTGGTGGCGCTTGTCGATATCCCAGACCACAGTCAACCCAACCCAACGCGACTCTTCGAACAACTGTCGCTCAGCTTTTTTCGAATAAGTAATAGATAAGTATATTGCCATTTCCTAGTTTTATGCAAAATCATTAATCTACGATGTTATATTGTAACTATTTTTTTTTTTTTTTTTTTACTTTTCTTTATCAATAAAAACTTAAATTGTAATTAAAAATAAAATTTAATTTGTTATTAATAATATGTTATAAGGTCATACTACTAAAGCTCGATATCTTCATTGTTATTATTTAAGACTTCTCGCGTGTTTATTATTTATATAATATATTTATTTATTATATATTTTTATCTCTATACCACTTATAATTTATAAATTCTAATCTATCGTACGCATAAAATCCAATTTTAAAATTACGTTTCGGACAGAGTTCAAAATTTATCCATATATAGGTATATAATAATATTATATTTACCGCCAATAGGATGTTGATGTGATATCGCAAAGGTACAGTTGGTGTTGGATCCTGTGGCCGGAACGACTGTTTGCAATTTATTTTCTTCCGTTATTTCATGTTTACTGAATGCTTTGATAAAATACGATTTGTCCGAATTACAAACTGCTAAGTTGTCAACAAATAAATTTACCTGAAAATGCGCGTGATTCAATTCAATATTTATTTTAATCAACTTTGAATATATTATATGAAATTACTTTGGCTATGTTTTTTAAAACGGTTGAAGAGTTAAGAGCAAAATCAACTGCCACCACGTCAAAATTATAAAATCCTTCGTCGATGTATCCAACGACGTACAGATCACCATCATTATTAACTGATAATTTCGACAAAAGTGCATCTTTAAAATTGATTTATGTTTAATTAAAATATAATCTGCATAAAATAATAATAATATTTTTTAGTAATGTTATAATACCAGGCACGTATTCCAACGAATAATTTCCGTTAAAAGAATATTCGTCATTTTTAGGGTAGTTATTGCATTTCGATATTTCGTTTTTTTCTTTTTCGTTCAGTGTTCTTTTGAATGTCTTGAATTTAAAAACTTTTCCATTGATGCCGTACGACAGTTTTATAGAATAACTAGGTTCATCAAACTCTAATATAGTGTCTACAAAATATTTCAAAATCATTTTTAGCACGTATATTTAATAATGTTAATGTATATAAATTAATTATATTTACCTGGAATAGGAAGAAATTGAACAATTCGAATGTGTATAATTGTTGAACCTTCGACAGCATTCAGATCGTTTTCTTGTGTCACCTGAAAAATAAATAAGTATTAGGTACATAAAAATTAATCTTAAGAGTTGTTGATCAAACCAATTAAGTTAGTTGTCAGATAAAGTAATTTAGATATTTAATTGCTTTTTTCAAATAAACTAGGTAGGTACCAATTTGCTATCTTTATATACTCTTAAAAACAATTTAAATATAATTAACTAAAAAAAAATAAACAATGATATTATTCTTCTATACCTAACGATAAATTTCTTACCCTTGCATAAACATTTAACTAATTGTGCAATAGCGTATGATATTTTAAAATTAATGATATTGTTTATTTATACAAATACAAAGCTATTAATAGATACCTTGAGTTTAAACACAATGGTCGCGTCAGTATTAAATGAATCTGTCAAATCTTCGTCGATGTTGATTTTCACTTGCTGTTCCAATTTGATTACAGAAAATTTCGTCAAAATATTTGTATCTACTTCTTTACAAAAATGAACAATTGGTTCCAATACTAAGGTGTAATTATTAGGTGTTGTGTATGGGATTGGTGGGTTTAATTTTGTATCTTTTAATAACTGTAAAATCAATTAAATTGTTTTCGTTTTAAACATGTTTATATGATATATTTATATAGTTTCTGTTTACGCAGTTAAACATTTATACAATTATTACCTCATTCGATTGTATTTCATACGAATAATATGCGTCATCAAATGGATATTCTTCTGTTTCTTCGGCTTGGCCATTCGTTTTGAGTTCAGGCTAAATGAAAATATTATTCCATAAAAACAATTTTTTCGTATAAAATATCTTTAAAAAAGTTTGTGTAGATAATAATTATTGTTTTCTAATTTATTAGTATTCACCTATAATATCTGTTTTCTGACTGTATTATCTATTTCTGAACGTGATTTTTATAATTTCAAACGTGTAATTATTAAATTTATGGTTATAATTATAATATACATTATATTGTATGTATTTTTATATTTTAAAGTATATTATTTTAAAATATTTGAAGAATGGATTTTTAAGTCAGTTCACATTTTATATAAATGCTATAATTTTATAAATTAAAAAAATAAGTATAACAATAATAATAGTAATTATTACTAAACTATAAGAATAATTAAAAATTTTAATCATTCATATTTTAAAAATGTTGACTTAAAATTTAATACAATATTTATATTTGATAATATATATAAATAATATATATATCTTAATTAATTATTGACTAAGCATGAAAATTGTAATTATAAAAAACAATGAACCATATATTATAATTAACCTGTTGAGATGTTTAATCTTTAATTACTTACAAATACCAATTAAATATGCAGTTTATTATCTACAATTACGTTTTAATTTTTAAATAAGTAGGTATAGCATATACATATTATAACACTTAAAATATTTATACTGAATGTTCTTTCTTTTTTCAACACACAATATTAAATAGATTTTTAATATAGGAATATGTGTTCGTAAATGTAAATATTTTATATATATATATATAATTTTCTTGGTATAGGTAATATTATAATTCTTATATTATTGTAGGTTATAATTAAATATTTGATTATAATTAATATTTGTCCAAGATTTGTAATTTTACAAAATTAATTAAATTTTTATTATTATAATAATTTATAACTAACATTGAATTTTACAATAGATTATTATAATATAATAAACTAATGTTATTATTAAAAAATTAGAGTAAAATAATTTTTCATTGATAATCAACATATTTTGGAAATTAACTTTTAAATAAATAAAATAAATAAAAATTAATTTTTATTAAATTTAAATTATAATTAGTTTTAGAAATAAACGATTAAAATTGTATTCAATTAGATTTGAATTATTTTAAAAATATATTATACGTAATATTAAATTACTTTCTTGTAGGTACTATTTTGATTAAGTTGTTTATATATCTATTATCTATATTAATAATAATTATTACGACTTATTAAAATATTGTTTTTAATTAAATCAAATTATAATATTCTATTTTATTTTAAATTTAGAATAATGTGAAACATTAATTTTTTGTTTATTAATGACTTTTAAATTTAGGTGTTGATATTGACTATATGGCTCATATAGATAATGAATATATGATATGATTACTTTATTAATTTTAGAAACTAAACGAATAAATTTCATTGAATTGAATTAATGAATATACACTATTGTACCAACATAAATATTTTATTTATAAGTACAAGCCACATAGAACGAATAAAATAAAATCTAGTAGGTAGTGTATAATATCAATTACTTTTTGTTATGATATTTGAATCAAAGTAAAGGGATTAAATACTCTCGGTCAAGGATGGTTTTGCGTTTGTTTGGATATTGTAATATTGAAATTTTATTTTATAACCGCAATATATTGTATAATAATGTATTCCTAGGTAAATTTTTTTATCAATCCATATTACTTTAAAATATTTATCGTTGTACTGATAATAATGAAAATATTGTAATATGAAAACAAAATAATTTAAAAGTACTTAACAAATATTATTTTGATAATTTTTTCGTCGAGGTTTGAGTACACACAGTGAGCCATAATCGTAGTAAATAGTGAATTTAAAAGGCAAACTTACTTTTTTTTATACATATACTATTATACTATCATTAAATCATATAATCCACTGGTATTTGTTGATAAACAGTATAAAAACAAATAGAATTATTGAAATTACGCGTATATAAATAGATGGTAATGAATGATGATGACATAGTGTTTATATGACGAAGCTGCATCGAGAATCATGTGTCATATACCACATGGTATGTATATGACCTTGAATTGTCTACAATCTTATAATAATTGGTATCTTTTTAATTCATGCATATCAGTTTATCCCATAAGCTTTACTAATAACTTGTAACTTATGAGCAAGGTATTATATAAGTATATTTATTTAAATATATATTTCAAATTCAATAATAAGTATTATATTATTCAAAAAGGAACTGAATTTACAATATTAAACTGTTGAATCAATATTCTATATTAGATAAATAAATCCGCCGTATGATAATTGGCTTAATTTCTTGGAGATAAATTCAAATTAAAAATATGTAATCAATAATACTATTAATTGATATTACACGGCGAGTTTACTTTAAAGATGATTATTTATAGATCAGGGATGGACAACTGTTTATGAAAATAAAGATTTTATATAATAATTTATATGACATGGCCTGCAAGCTGCAAGAGTTTAAAATTTGAAAAATTTGCCCTCCCTGCTATCCCTTGCCTATCCCTGATATAGATTATTATTTTATTTAAATTTAAATTGATAGAAATTTGTTTTGTTGTTTTGTGTTAATATTTAAATAATCATATTTAAAAATTATAAAAATAGGAATTAAATTGGAATATAGAAAAATTTTAAAAATATTAAATGTTTAAAATAATTTTTTTTTTTCAAAACGGAAAATGTATTCACAATATTCATATTACTCATATGAATATATCTCAATGTAGATTGAAATATACTCGTGCCGAATAACTTTGAGCTTTTGCGTATAGTGACAGATATAAACAATATCGCAATATTTGTTCATGCGAAATGACGTGAGCATACTTGATTATTGTTATGTTATTTTTATTTTACAATACCTAATGGATTATTAATCAGAATATTATGAATACTGTAATAAAAAAACAATTAATAACGCTATGCTTGTAAGTATTTCATTATTTTATTAGGTATATTAAATTATGTAAGACACGACGACGTATTTTATTTCAACGCGAGTTGCATTTTCTAATTATTGTCATTCGCCAGACGCATTTATAAGAGAAATACCGAAGTTAAAAGTTTATCGATATTTATTTAATCCTTTATAGTATTAATTACTTACTTTACCAAAAACCTTTCAATACGTCACATGACGTATAAGTCTATAATAATTGTTGCTAATAATTGATTGATAACAGAAATATTCGTTATTGTCATGTAGAAGAAAAAAAAATGATTCGCTAAAACTATATTTGACTATGAGATAATAATTAATTTATAATAATATAGGCGTAGTAAAGACAATAATAATTATTTTAAAAAATACGAATTTCCAATCAAATTGTATATGCATAAAACGTAAAAATGAAAAGAAAAAAATATTTAGTAGGAGAACCGTGCAATTCGTCATAATAACGGATAAACAAATGTTAATTAGCACGTTTAGTAATGATAATATTATTAATCATAGCGTTTAATCGTATTCAATAAAAATAATAATGTAAGTGTGCCAATTATTTGTATATTACTATTATTATAATAATTATATTGTATGTAGATCGTATTATTTTATGCTCGTTACGTTATTTCGAATTACGGATCATAAATCGTCGATTACAATTTATTTATGTATATAATATTAATAATATTTAATAATTACAACCATAATAAGAGATGGTACCAATATTAAATAGGTATACTTCATACTTGTATTAAAATGAACGTACTTAACACGTGTTTTAGATGTCCACGTACAATTTTAATGTAAACGTCGTCGTTTAGACTTTAGACAAAATTATTTATTATTTTTCAAATTTTTGTTGGATAGTATAGTTATAAAATTCATAGTTCATGCGTACTTAATATTATAACATAATAATAACCATGTGAGCTCATGGTATAAATGTATAATAGTAGGTAGTTACATTAATAATTTTAATCCGACGAGTTATTGTACGTTATCGTACGTTTCTGATATAGCAAACGGGTAATTCCAATTAGCTATTAAAACGAAGTTATCTTGAATTTTCAATATTGTTAACATGTCATTCAACGCGGTATTATAATAAATTTATCTACAAGCTACAAAAATTTTCTGCTCTTACAATTTAATATACCTACGCGGTGTATAGAGTAGAAATACTAGAAATTAGAAATCGCAATGACTAAATTACGTGAAATCGTTATAATATAAATTAAATTTTACACGTTTAATATTTTCAAGTATATAATTTATTATTAATTATTATTATTATCACTTTATGATTACTTATTTAAATTTTTAACAATTTTGCACGATTAATTGTGAAAAAAAAATAATTAATACTGTATACTCGTAACGAATCACGTAAAGAATACAATCATATTATTATACCTATATTATATTTTCATTAGTTGTAATAATAATTTACCTATATGGTAGGTTGGTGGTATCATCAAACTAGTAAAAACGACGCTGTACACGTATAAAAGTGGATCGCGAGTATTAGAAATATTATCGAAAGTTGTCATAATAACATCGTAGTTATAATATTGATTTTGTATAATAATTTACGAGTACATAATATTATTAATTATTATCGTTTCGCAATTAATAATAATAATTATTTGAAAAATCGTGTCCGCTCGTTACGCGTCTCGTTTCGTTCGAATCCGAACAACGCACGCCGTGCGGTGAAACCGAACGTTATTTCATCGTCCATCCTTATACAGATAATAAAAGTATTATATTATTATTATGACATAATTTTATACGAGAATATACTTACATGGAACGATCCAAACACGTGTTCGTTTCAAATATTTGACATTCTTTAGATATTATTTTATTATAATATTTTACCTACTATTCGACCTATCGCGGTGCGGTTAGAAACGCGCATATTATAACGTAAAACAGAATTATGTTATTTTGTTGGCGTGAATTATACCGACAAGTCGGCGAGCATAAGTACCACATAATATCGTGAAACGAATATTATTTAAAAAAAAAAAAAAAAAACTAAAAATCTTCGGAAAGATTTCTAATAATAATAATAATAAAATATTGGAATATTGCATTTTTAGTACTTACCGCGCGTTTTTGAGGTTCATTATCGGAATCGGTCAACACGACGAAATCTAAAAAAAATCAAACGACAGACATAATAATATTATTATAACGTAAAACCTATACATGATATTTTTTTGATATAATATAAGACACGAATTATTATTATTTTACAATTTAATTTATTGTATATTAAACATGAAATTGTGGCGTTTTAACATAATTTTTTCGTATAATGTTATATATATTTTATAATAATATTATACATTTATGGGCCTCCACACATTTTTACAATAAAAATTAATAATAATAATAATAATAAAAATAATAATAATAATAATAATAGAAAATATTGGATTTACCACCGGGGAAAAATATCAGGATTGCACATAACACGCGAAACGACGAATAGCAATTACCGACCATGGTGTTGTGATTCGGACTGATCACGCGGAACGTTTATTGCTGACTGCGGTACGAAAAAAAAAAATAATAATAATAAATAATAATAATAATAAAAATAAAAATAATGAAAAACGTTTGACGAAGATCGAAAAATTGTTTACTGTTCTTATCTAAATCTATATACTCGCGCGCACACGCATGCACATACCCGCGAATACAATACACACACGCGTGTAAACGTTTACATTATTACTGTGTGGAGTGGCGCGTTAGAATAAAAAATAATAATAATAATAATAATAATTATATGTATACGAATGTACGATATATAAAATTAAAATGTTAAATTTACTACTTATGTACATTATATGATATTCATATTTTTATGGTGTCGGTACCGGATAACAGTCAACTGTTGCGTTCTTATCTTCGCACAATTAAACCGTATGCGTACGATCAATTTTACGAAAAAAAAAAAAAAATAAAATTACAAGTGTATTATTATCGTTTGTCTGTTATATAAAATATATGACAAACGTACGTTAGGAGTATATTCGAGTCCGCGGACGATATAATTACATTTATTATATTATTATAATAATTTATTATTATTATTATTATTATTAAAACAAAAATCATAAATCGATCGGTCTCATCGCGACGAAAACTCGTATAATTTATTATGATACGAACGTTTATACATGTAATAATAACGTGGTTATAATATTGCGCGTTATGTTATCGGATTGGCACCCGAGGCGTCAGCTTCACCATGCTCGCCCACTGTCCGTCGCACAAGTCCTCGAAAGTCATGTCTTCCACGGGCTTTCCGCCCAAGTCTCTGGGACCTCGACACGTCGGATTAGAGTCCCAAACTTTTTGTCGGTTTGCTCGCAACCATCTGTCGAAATATACGCAAAATAACGTCTTTTCAAATGTATATTATTAATATAAATTTCAAAAAAAAAAAAAAAAAATATATAAAACGTCCTATCCCGGTTTGTATCGAAGTCTCGAAAACAACGCGGGTTGGACGACTCGTAAGCGTAAACCGAATTATCGAACAAACGGCAACATAGAAACGTTAAAAAAATACTTTTTGACCTACAAAATTATACACGTCCATGTTTGCGTTTAATTTCTTTAACAAACAATAGTCGACTCGTATCCCAAACGGCTTATTTAGATAATACTTACGATAATTATTATGTTATTGAGTATCAGAGTATTGTATATATTATGAATTATGATTAATATTTCGTAAATTATTTTCGAATTTATATAACGTATATCACTAATAATAAATTAATAATATCTATTCATTTAATATATTATTTTACATTATATAAATGTATTAATGATAATAACCGTTTTGGACGTTTCTAGGGACGTTTGAAACGAGTTGACTTTGAATTTTTTTTCAAGATTGAATTTACAAATTACACGACCGGATACGAAAATAATATTAAATACATTCCAATTTTACATTATAACACTGCAGTATATCGCGTACTAAATAATATTATAACATATAAAAACGCGTCCACCGAGAGTACAATAATTATTAATTGGCATAATAATTGTAATTGCACTGATTTGTGATTATACTCGTGTATAGCACCATAATAATATTACAGTGTATTCATATGAATTAATAAACAACATCCGTTTTAATCTATATATAATTATTAGGTAATTAGTAATTTACGATGTTTAATTAAATTAAATTTAAAACTATTATATTCATATTGTATAAACACGTTATAAATACCTAGCCAAGTATAATATTGCACAATCACAATGCCACGGGTTTTTAGAGAGTTTCAACGATTCCAACTTCGGTAAGTGATCAAAACAGTCATTGGGTAAAAATTGAAATTTATTGCTGTCTAAATGTCTGAAAATTAGAAAATATTTTTAAATTAATTTTATGATCTCAAATCTAAAATAAGATACACCCACGTAAAACGAATTTTAATAACTTATAATATAGGACACATTATATTTTTATTAGCTATATTACGTCATAGCGATATTACTCGTATAATTATAATAATAATTTAATTGTGTATTTTTTATATTATTAAATATTACCACTGCCATATTAATAAAATATGATAATATCTACCTATATAATATTATACTATAAAACGTTACATTTTTGTGTATAATTAATTTATTGTTCAATACAAAATATATAATCGTATGGCATTGATACATTTTTTACAAAATATTTATACTTTGAGTCATAATATTATTATGTATGCGTATAGCGTAAGTATAATATACTCGTATATTATGACAACAATGATGATTTAAGTGCAATGCAATATTTTTATAACGTTAAGTTCTTTTCGTGAAAATTTTTAATTTTTAAATACAACTACTATCAATTCTGTTAAATGAAAATTTGCTCCCCATACATTAAGTTTATAATAAATTTACAAGTTAAACTCGTATGTTATTGAACAATTATTTTAATTATTTCGCGTTTGAAATTTTCGGAAAGTAGATAATGAATAATATTACTGACAATAAATAAATAATCGAGAAACTTACATTTTTTTTAGATTGCTTAATGGTTCAAATATTTTATCATCAATAATTTTTAGAACGTTGTTATTGAGGAAAAGTGAGGTCAAGTTTTTTAAACCATAGAAGCTGCCAATGTCTAACTGTTGGATATTGTTCGAGAATAGATAAAGTTTTTCGAGTAAGCCTAAATTTTTAAACGTTCGTTCCGGTATGAAATCCAAGTAATTTTGTCCAAGATGAAGTTCGTTCAAGGACACCAGATCTTTGAACTCGTTGCCATTTAGCTATTATATAAATATGTCACAATTAATACCGGATAATATTATACATAATAATAATATTATTATTATGACAATTATTTCGATAATAATAATTTATTATATACTAATGATATCCAGTTTTCTGTTAAATCCAAATAAACTAATCGTCGCATATTATTAAATAGTCCCGGACGAATGAATGATATACGATTGTTTCTCAAGGACAAAACTTCCAAATACTCGACGTCATCGAACACCCCTGTAATAAAATATTATTTTGATTACTTATACCTATGAATTATGTATAACTATTTAAAAAATAATAATATCTAATATGTATCTAATATTAAAGAAATTTAAGAAATGATAGATCCTTCACATTACCCAAAGGGAGCTGTTGCAATTGATTTTCTTGTAGTTTCAACCTTTTCAAGGATATCACACCCTGGAATATATCAGATGATATCTCCAATAACAAATTGGACGATAAATCAAGGTCTTCTAATCGGCTAAGATCTTTGAATATTAACTTTGGAAGGATTTCTATTTTATTACCGTATAAATGCAACACCACTAAATTTTTCGTTGACTGAAATAACATATCTGGCAATTGTGTGATATGGTTCATTGACATGTCTCTAAAATAGTGTTTTAATAAAAATAATTTTATTGTTGTTGTTGTTTATGAAATTTGATTTATTTGAATGATATTACGAAATATGATACTAAATCCATTATTTACATAATTTATAATTTCAAGGCACAATAATAATTAAAAACTAGAAAAAAATAACGAGAACAAATTTATAATAATTATTACGAGTATAGAGTGTATTAATATTTATAATAATATGCACGCTGAAAAGTAACAAATATAAAGTTATAGAAGTTCAATTAGATGACATTTAAATAATGAAAATGCAAATTAAATGTAATTATATTAAAATCAAATTAATGTTGATAAATGTGATTCTTATAAATTATTTTAAATGAAATATTAAGAGATTATTGGATTTTTAAATATTTTTATAAAATAATCATTATCAATTTCATTTTATGAAATATTATGCATAATTAATATATATTAATTGATATTATGAATATTTGATAACGGAGGCATTTATAATTTATAATAATTATCATACTGTGTGATATATTGACTATATAATATGTATACACATTATACATATTATAACTACTAATATTTGTATTCAAATACAATTTAGTTTTATTAAATTATAATATATAATAGTTTAAATAAAAAAATTGTCTTGATCAACATTACTTAACACTAGTTAACACCCTTTATACACTGCCCACAGCCCACGCATTATTACAAAATATAAAGCGTATAATAAATATATAGGTGAAATTAAAACAGTTTATGTGAAAAAAATTAATTATATAATGATAAACATAAAACTGGTTTAAAAATTAAAATGGACCTTTCTCCGCTCGTTCATTCTCTTTTTCATCGCATATTTTTCCCCTGACAGTTAATTTTTATTCGTTTACAAATAAACATAATAATTATAATAATATCTTATCATTTTATCAATAAAATAATATTCTTAAACGTAGAGTGGTACCTATTGTTTAAAATATAACGTACGCATTTGTGATAAATAATAATAATAAATAATATATTATGAATAATAATTATGATTATATAAAACATTATAATATTATAGTAAAGGTATTTAATAAAATATATCTATATATTATATTATGTTTAAATGATATATTATTATATTGGGTATTAAAAACGAATTTACGTGAAACGTTGATATTAGTTAAAATTCATTTCAATTTTATAATTTAAAAAAAAAAAAATAAAATAAAAATACGATTACTTTTGTAATAAATATTTTTATATTTTTTATCGTTATATAAAAACACGAGTAGTTTTTTTTATCAGAAAAATTATTTTTAATCAAAATACCATTAAGAATTATAATTGGTTATTAAATATTGAACGAATTCAATTAGGCATATATTAATTGTATGGAAAGAAAAAAAAATCCTATTATACGCTCTATATATTATAAGTAGGTTCGAGTATAAATAAAATTCAGCGTAATATGAAAATTATACTACGAAACAAGAAATTAATATTATATTAGAGAGTATAATATATGATTTAAAATATGAAGCAAGAAACGTAGAAAGCTTTAATAGTATTTTAATTTAAATTGTGTCGCAATAAATATGTTACCAGGAAGTAATAGCAAAGTTAATAACCATATACCCGTACATAAATAAGTAAACTAAACGTCATATTATTCACGTTTAAATTATGAATTCAATTACTTCCACATAATTTCGTGTAATTGATATAATATACAATCGTATATATTACGGAAAATGATTTTTATATAAATTAAACTCAAACGCACATATTATAATTATTATTATACGTAGGTACGTATGTAATTATTTTATAATAATATAATATTATGCAGATAGAAATTGAGAATATTTCTAATTTATATAAATTATATTTTTGGTTTAAAACAATAAAGTTATTAAATAATTTAGAACTCGTAGAAATAAATGTTTTTTTGTAAATTTGTAGTCGGCAAATTTATGGAACACCCCACTACGATATTTTTTTAAGAACGTCCCTGACGAGTGCCTTATCCAGTATACCTATTGGCTATTATAGAAATCTGTGGTGTTGTACAGTCATTGATAATGAATATTGTTAATATTCTATAATCAATACTATAGCAGTATGACAGTATTACTATAACAGTAATTAAAATATTAATTCAGATAATATAAAGAATAAAGATCTACATTAAACTTATTTACAATAAAAATAATTATTATAGCCATTTTTCTTAATATTTAAACTAGAAAGTATACTCGTTGGAATTTTGAATTTGATATATCAAAAGTTTTAGAAAAATTAACTGAATTATTATTAATAACACGTAGAAAAAAAATATATTTCCAATTAAAAAAAAAAATACAAAATTTCTATTGCTACAGCAGTACAGCCACAGGATAATCCTGAAATGACATAAAAATCTAAATATTGGGGAAAAAAACGTGTATTAAGTAAATTAAGTATACTAAAAACAAGAAAATTCCAAAATATGCATTATTTAGGGAGAAAAAATTGGGATGAGTGAGCTTAAAAAATCACTCTGTATATATATACAGGTATATACATAATATATATATATAGGTACTTGATATGTTTTCAAATGGGTACTTTATTAACATATTTTTGTATTTAATTAATATTAGTTGATAGCAAAATATTTTAAGTACTTAACAAAATATATTATCAATCAATTTAATCTAGAAATTATTTAATAATTGAATATTCGATGTAATATACAAATATAATATTATGTTTCGAAGCAACTACGTATATATTATTACAATATTATACCTCAAAACAGAAATATTTGAAACTCTATAGTTTATATTTTTTTTTTTTTTACGAGTATAAAAACGCGTATTATTATTATTATTATTTTTTTTTTATTTCATTTCGTACTATACCCAATTTATATAGGCATGTTTACATGAAAACTTACAATATCTGTAAATTTACATTTCTTTTGAATAACAGTGGCACTTCAATTAAATGATTTCTGTGAAAACGTCTGAAAACAAAAATGTTATTAATAGGTATATAAATTAGTATTATACAACGTGCAATGATGAAATACGTATAAAATTATTGTAATATGCTGTGATTGATTATATACATTACAATTTCATAAGATTTTCCAACGTGTTGAAAATGGCAGTGGGTATAAAGTCAATATTGTTGTCCGTCAGGTCTCTGAAATTTTACATGCACGCAACATGATTAACATAACGCTCAGGCGTAAAACGTATGTACTGTATGCAAACAACGACAAATTCACTTACAATTCTGTTAGATTGATCAAGTTCTTAAACGTATCTTTATGTAAGGATAATATACGATTGGTGCTCAAATCGCTGTAAAATTAAAAACTATAAGTAAGGGTTTGAGTAAAAAAAAAAAAAAAAGTAGTAATTTATATCATATTCATTTTAAATTTAAATTTCAAAAAAACGTCCTCCGATCGAATTTTTTTTTCATTATATTAGTGTTAAAAATCCATTTTCACTTTTCGATAATTATACATTATAATATAATAACACGCTGAACAAAACAAGTATTAAAATATTGTTTAAAATGTAATATATCAGTAGGTACATTATATAAATAGATAAATTGAATTTGAAGTTTGGACAAGTTAAAATGTAATCGATTCGATGGGAGAAATATTTTGTTTTTTCGAACTAGCATAGATGACGTTTCGACCGAAGAATTTTTAAAACAAATAACGCGTGTGGAGTGTGTAAAAGAAAAAAAAATGAAAGAGGTCAATAGAAACGACTACTAATCGTAAATAAACATTTCTCAATCATTCACGCGTATATTATTTGAATATTATGTACGAATTGAGGCGTGTGATATTATTATATGTCTAAATCCAAACGATAATACGTTTTTCAATATATTATGCCCGTTGCGATTTCTATGTCGTGTAAGGAATTTTCGATTTCCAAATTATTACATAATAAATGTTAACAATTGGAAATATTCTATATTCGAGCGTTATGTAAATATATGAAATATCTCGTATTTGGGTATCGAATAACGAATATATTATGTTATATTTTAAAGAAAATTGACTTTGATTTTATTATTATTTGTTATTTTTGCAGTAGGTACCAGTCGAACGGTTTAATATAGTCTATGATTATTTTGTATAAAACCGTCAGTAGCTTCGCTTTTGACCAGTCGTTTGATAAGTTTTTAAACCGTTCCATATACACAATACAATTAATCGTACGACAGATTGTACATCTATGTTTGATCTGATTTCACAAACTATTATCATAGCGTGTGTGGCATTGTCGTACAATCTGTAGTATGACGAGAAGAAGTTTGAATATGCATCAAATTTATCGTACGACAAATTCACCGAACGACAAATAATAACATGTTTGGGCACCCGTACAATAGGTTAGGTTAGTTTTTTGATCGATTTAATATTTATAATATATTTACAAATTCAGAACTCATGGGTGAATGCTAAAATTGATAAGTTTCGAAATTTACATTCATTTTTCATTATAATTTTATTACAAAAAATATCTATAAAATTAAAAAAGAAGAGCTGATACTGATGTGAAGGTTATAGCGTTATAGGTATAAAGAGGATAGTGTTAAATTTGAAAGGTGGGATTTTTCTAATATTTTCGTAACATGTTAACCAATATATGAATATACTTCACTAAAATTTTCATACTTTAGTATACTCAAAATTACCAATTTTATCAAATATTATAGAGCTAAAAACGAGGGGTTTAGAAAAATATTTTAAATTCTATATTTTGTAGAAAAATTAATGTAATGGTTACAAAATATTTTTACCGCATATATATAGTATATATACAGGTATGTAAACACCCAATAAAATTTTCAAGTCCTAAGATCAATGTTTCATGAGTTGTCGTGAAAAATTTAAATCGATTTCATCAAAATTTTAATTTCCATGAAAAATGTTATTTTTTCATCATTTTTTGGTAATTTTTCCTATCGTATAAGCACAATTTTGAGGAATTCGAAAAATAACCTAAATAAAGTAGATACAACTTGTCAACTTATATCCATTTTTCTGCGGGAAATATGTGCTGAAAAAACTAGTTATTTTTTTTTAAAAAAAAATTTAAGTAAATAAAGATTTTTAGGGTAATTTTTTTAAATTTTATCGTAATCATTCGTGCCTATATGGAATGTGAAGTCTAAAGAGTAGTACGAACGTGTAGTACGATACAATTCAAAGAAATTCAAGCTACGAAATATTATTGAAAAAACTATCCAACAATAATACAAATTTTCTTTTGTTTCGACATGGGATTCATTAAAAATAAATAAGAAATAAAAATTATTAAATAAAAATTAATGAATTGTTTAATACTTCTTGTGACTTGTGTTATCAATTTATCATTGATATTTAATATCTATCACGTCATTTTAATTATGACGCTCCTACCAATATATAAATATAAAAACAATGAGTTGCACAACTTGAGATACGATCAGATGTATAAATGTGTGTGCAATTTCGAGTACTACAAGTTTGTACGACTAGTTCATACAACTGATGTCGTACGATTAATTGTATCGTTTATACATTGTTTTTTTTTTTTACGACTTTTATGAAAAAATAATTTGCGTTTACGGATTTTCAAACAATACATCGACTCATGCCATCGAATAATAAATAATAATATTATATATATGGCGATCAGGATCATACAATAATTATTCTTATAAATTTGTATACAAATATAATAAATAATTATTTAATTATTAAGTGTCGCCCGGTGTCCCGATTATATTATATTATAATATTTACATCGCGTTAACATCGTATGGCAGAATTTGACCGGGCGGAATTTCTTCGAAGTCTTTCCGCCAACAGCTCACCGAGTGAGTTTCAGTCCTGCATTTGCACGGTCCGTGATTACACCGTTTCCATCGATCGGCGTTAGATACGATCGTCCACACTAAAAGACACAATATCATATTTCCAATAGTAATCATTATATTATCGTTCGTCATAATTTTAACCCAAAATAATAATAATTAATAATAATATATAATATAATATATTGTACTATTATTATTATTATTATTATTATTATTATTATTATTATTATTTTTTTTTTTTTTTTTTTTTTTAT